>JAVXUO010001792.1:0-62192 GCA_033065855.1 Escallonia rubra
TTAACAAACAACAAACCTCAATCTCAATAACTTAAATAAGCAAACAACCAATCTCAACACAAATGTAAAACGATAATGTAAAGAGAGAAGGGTTTAGAGATACTTGACAAGGAGATTTAAATGGTTCGGCTTGATATACCCTCAAGCCTACGTCCACCCCTTCAAGGAAGTCCCTTGAAAGGCCCTAGAATCCACTAGTATGATCTTCCTTACGGGTCAAGATCGAACCTCTTACAATCCCTTGATGCTATGCCCACATCAAGAACAAGCTTTGACAAACCCAAAGCTCCAAAGCTTGACAACCCCAAGCTTTGATACAAGAAACTTTAGATGAAGAAATGTGTACAAGATTTCACTCTCAAGAAGTAGATGAGTACAAGTTTAAGCACTAGAACAAGAGAGATGAGTGTATGATGACTTATGAAAGTGTATATCTCTCAAATGTAAGCTCACAATAAATGCTCTCTTGAAATGGATGAGAAATCAATGAAAACCAAGAGAGATTGAACAATTGCTTTGATCTTTGAGAATATGAAAGATAAGAGAGCTTTGAATGCAATTGATGAATCAAAACAATGCCCAAGATGAGTATTTATAGAGGTGGGAATAAATATGACCGTTTGGAGTTAGGTGGAGCATTAAATGCGCCAAACGGTAAATGCAGTCGACTGTATTCCCAAAGTAGCCGTTGGAAATTCAAATTTCCAACTTGCAGTCGACTGCAATGCAATGCAGTCGACTGTAATAGGCTACTGGAAGTATTGCAGTCGACTGCATTCCAATGCAGTCGACTGTATTCCTGCAGTCGACTGCATTCCAATGCAGTCGACTGTAATACCTCACTGCCCAAATTGCAGTCGACTGCATTCCTGAAAATGCAGTTTCCTTGTTTTTAAAGTATGAAAAACTTTTATGCATGCAAGGGAAACCTATGGGCAAGTTCTAGGTATACAGTCATCGTAACGATCATCTCTCTACGTCTAGTTTACAAAGAAGGAAATAAAGCGTTGTAAAATTCAATCGACGAATTTCTTCTTTGATGCGTTCCGTTGAGAGTCTTTGAACGATTTGCTCGTCTAATTGTCCATTTGCATGAGTATGAGATAGTTCCTATTGCTTCATCAACTCAATGCATGTTAGACAACATAAACATCAATGTTAGTTATCATCAAAACCAAATATAATCCTAGGTTAAATAACCGTAGGGTTAACAATCTCCCCCTTTTTTATGATGGCAAACATTGATTCAAATAATATGAGATATATAAGATAATAAACGCAAAGAAGCATGACAATCTCAATTATAAACCATAAGGGGTCATGAGAAGAAATCATGACAAAAAGCTCCCCCTATCTAAAGTAATATAGGGCTCCCCCTAACTTAAGTAATATATGCTCATATCAAATCCACACAAGTATGAATCAACAATATTTTCTCCCCCTTTTGACATCATTGAAAAAGATCAAGGGTGTGTGTGAAAGTGATCAACTTATGTATCCATCCATGGATAATCATTATAGCCAACAAGGGCATTCAAAAACAAGAAGGCATAAGTACTTGAATAACCATCAAAAGGTATATCAAGACTGGTAATAAGAGCACATAAAAACTTAATATAAATCAAAAGTGCAGCAAGAGAAGCGAGAATCAAAGTGCTAAATTAAACACTCAACCAAGTTTTAATAATACTACGCATAACATCCATGACAAGTTTTGAAATACATAAAGGAGTCTGAGAGCATAAGCAAATAAAAACATAAATCAAGTCCTAACGCCTAAGGACCCGATGGTGGAGGTGGTGGATGAAAGATGTCCTCCTCGGGACACTGAATCCCACAATGATCCTCCATGCGAGAGAGGCGTCGACTGAGCTGGCTATGGGCGAGATCCATCCGACTGAAACCGGCATGCATATGCTGCTGCATCATATCTAAGCGTGCGAGGATCACTTCATATCCGGAAGCAGAAGGACCGGAAGAAGTGCCCGCCTCATGTGTACTCGAAATGATCAACGGAGGTGGATCACGATCAATCCCGTCGCCGGCATCTCTATCAGCATCAGCATCAGCATCAGCATCAGCATCATCCTCCTCATCATCATCACCATCATCTCCATCAGCCTCATCCTCATCATCATCGACAATGACATCGTCCATGTCAGGCTCAGGTAAGAAGCGGTCATGATCATCTAAAAGGCCCTTCCTACGAAGGGTAGAGCAGTCTAGTACGATGTGCCGAGTAACCTCAATATACTCACCCAGAAGAGGTATGTCAAAGGCAGTAAGAATGCGAGTGAGTAAGAGGCCATAAGGTATAGCTAAGGCAGGATGTGAGGCGTTCCTAATCATGGTTAACATGATGAGACGAGGGAGGTTAAGCGTTGTGCCTGAGCGAAAGAAAGTCAAGAGCTGAACGTCTAAGTACGAGACGAGTGAAAGAACACCGGTTATAGGAATGACGTTATGAGCGATGATATGATGGAACAGACGAGAGAGAGGTGGTAGGTCACGTAGGCTAGGCTTGCTCGCAACCCGAACCTGTCGACAATAAAGTGTGTGTCGAAGTTGTTCCTTAATAGTAAAAGGTCGGTCAAACCAATGTGACTGACCAGCGACAGGGATCATTTCTAACGAAAATGAGAAACCACTATCGGGGAGGTCTAGAAGAGCGGCTAGACGTGACTGTCAAAATGAAATGCGGTGTCCAAAAACATAGGATGTGAGGGTACATGACTCAGTAGAAATGCTCCAAGTCAAATTCACATAAAATAAGCGGATTGCATCAGGATGATATAGAATAATGTTCCTATCAGTGAGGCGATCTAGATGACAAGCCTGAAGGTATCTAAGAACACCTATGTTGAAAACGAATGGAGTATCCAGTCGCAAACCTGGAGTCAAAGGGGAAGAGAGTTGTGCAGAAAAGCGATCGACAGCCTCGCGGGTTCGATACCGATTTTGATCAAATTCTACCGTGATAGGCTCAGGCTCGGGTGCAGCTCGTGAGCGAGATGAACTGGCACGTGCACATTTCTCTCTTGCCATTCTTGAAACAGTCTAAACAGAGAAATCACAAATGTAAGATAAATGAAGATGCAAAAAAAAATTGAAAACATAAAAAAAAAATTAGAAGAAGATAAACCCTAATTCATGCAATTTGGGGAAAAATTAATTTTGGACAAATGGAATGAAATTAACCATGTATAATCGAGCAATAGACATAACTAAGCATGAATCATGTGATTAAACATGTAATTGCATAATCAATTTGAAGAAATTTTGACACTTGAAGAACCCTAGTTTATGAAAATTGGGGAAAAACGAATTTTGCATGAAAACATGTAATTAAACTATGTAGGAACATGTAATAAGGAACCCTAAACATGAATCAAGCATTAAATCATATAGTAGCATGCTTAATTAAAGTAGATCTGAAGAAATATACTATAAAGTGCAATTCGAATTTCAACAGATTTTGAACAATGTAGGTGTATTCGATCAGAGAAAGTGCATAAAAGATGCAATATAACAAGATTTGGGAAGAAATACATACCAATTTTAAGCTGAATGCATGAGAATTGAGGCCGTATGGGAGAAAAGGATTCGGTTCGAAGAGAGAACGAGAGGAAATCTGCTGAAATCTGGGTTCGATTTATGCCCTTTCCCCGTAACGCAGTCGACTGTATTCCCAAATGCAGTCGACTGTATTGACCAATGCAGTCGACTGTATTGCCTAATGCAGTTGACTTCAATGCAAAAAATCAAGCAGTCTTGAACATGATTATGCATATGAATATTGCAATAGAAGTGTGTGCAATTCATTTTAAAATAAATAAATATCAATAAAACCAACATTTGTTTGGAAAGAAAAAAATCAACCAAAGCATGCTATAAGCATATGAGATAATGCTCAAGCATGTAAAGAGCAACTAGAATGCTTATGCACAAGATATAAAATAACCTAGTCACATAGGTGAAGACATGTCAAGTTCTCTTTTAAGAGCGGTAAACCTCTTCGAATCTAGCGGTTTAGTGAAGATATCCGCTATTTGATGATTTGTGTCCACGAAATCGAGAACGATATCACCTTTTTGCACATGATCACGGATAAAATGGTGTTTGATTTCTATGTGCTTGGTTCGTGAATGTTGGATGGGATTTTTGCTCAAATCAATGGCACTCAAGTTATCGCATAACATAGGTATGTGATCATACTTGAGTCCAAAATCCAAAAGGGTTTGTTTCATCCAAAGAATTTGTGCACAACAAGCACCAACCGCCATATATTCGGTTTCGGTGGTAGAGAGTGCAACCGAGTTTTACTTTTTGGAACTCCAAGAAACAAGAGAGTGACCTAGGAATTGGCAAGCTCCACTAGTACTTTTTCGCTCGGTTTTACAACCGGCATAGTCGGCGTCGGAGTAACCAATTAGGTCAAAAAATGGTGTGTTTCTAGGAAACCATAACCCTAAATCGTGAGTGCCTTTAAAATATCTAAGGATTCTCTTGACGCCAACCAAATGAGATTCCTTAGGACAAACTTGAAATCTAGCACATAAACAAACACTAAACATTATATCGGGTCTACTTGCGGTAAGGTAAATGAGTGATCCGATCATACCTCGATAGCGCTTAATATCAACATCCTTACCCTTTTCATCTTTATCAAGCTTTAATGAAGAGCTCATTGGAGTGTCAAAAGCATTTGATGCTTCCATGTCAAATCTCTTGAGTAGCTCTTTGGTGTATTTGGCTTGGTTGATAAAGATTCCATCCTTGCTTTGTTTGATTTGCAATCCAAGGAAGAAGGTGAGTTCTCCCATCATGCTCATTTCAAACTCCTTACTCATACAAGAAGCAAACTCTTCGCACAAGGATCCATTAGTAGCACCAAATATAATATCATCAACATAAATTTGCACCAACAATAAGTCATTGCCCTTAGATTTTATAAAAAGAGTGGTGTCAAGTTTTCCTCTTGAAAAACCATTTTCTAAAAGAAAACGACTTAGCCTTTCATACCAAGCTCTAGGAGCTTGTTTTAAACCATAAAGAGCTTTGCTAAGCTTGAAAACATGGTTTGGAAATTTTTCATGTTCAAAGCCGGGAGGTTGAGCCACATAGACTTCCTCCGAAATAAAACCATTTAGAAAGGCACTCTTGACATCCATTTGAAAGAGTTTAAAATCTCTATAGCAAGCAAAAGCTAATAGCATTCTAATAGATTCAAGTCTAGCTACCGGTGCATAAGTTTCATCAAAATCAATTCCTTCCTCTTGGTTATAACCTTGGGCCACTAATCTAGCCTTGTTTCTAACCACGACTCCGGATTCATCAAGTTTGTTTCTAAAAATCCATTTTGTGCCTATAATCCTAAAGTTTTGAGGTTTAGGCACAAGGGTCCAAACTTGATTTCTTTCAAATTGAACTAGCTCTTCTTGCATAGCAAGCATCCAAGATTCATGATGTAGAGCTTCGGAGAAGTTCTTCGGTTCAATTTGGGAAAGAAACGCTATATTAACATGTTGTTGAAGAGAGCGTCGAGTTCTTACCCCACTCGAAGGATTACCTAAGATTTGATCGCTTGGATGATCCTTTTTGTAAGTCCAATCTTTTGGTAATTCTTGAGAGTTGTCCAAGTTTGAAGCATCATTGATTGCTTCCTCGTTTCCCCCTTAAGAACTTGATTGTTGCTCCTCTAGATCAATTTCTTTGGGGTTGCCTTGTAGTGTTTCACTTATATCCAAAGTTCTCAAGTCATTGTCCATGTCATCTACATTAACAATGTTAGTCCTCCGAAGAAAAGGATTAGTCTCATCAAAAGTAACATTAATGGATTCTTCAACAACCAAAGTACTTTTATTATAAACTCTATATGCCATACTATTATTAGAGTAACCAAGAAAAATACCCTCAAAGGTTTTGGAATCAAATTTGCTAAGGTGATCCTTAGTATTTAAAACAAAGCATTTGCAACCAAAGATTCTAAAAAATCTCACCTTAGATTTCTTATCATTAAAAAGCTCATAAGGGATTTTTAACAAAAAAATTCGCAAGATAACTCTATTAAGAACAAAATAAGCACAATTGACCGCTTTCGCCCAAAAGTACTTAGGTAAATCATATTCGTTAAGCATTGTTCTTGCCGCTTCTTGCAAATACCTATTCTTTCTTTCGGCAACACCATTTTGTTAAGGAGTTCTAGGAGCCGAAAAATTATGTGATATCCCAAAGTCATCACACAAGGCTCCTATTTTTGAATTTTCAAATTCTCTACCATGATCACTTCGAATGTTGGTAATCAAATAACCTTTTTGATTTTGAACACGTTTTGCAAATGAAGTGAACACATTTAGAGATTCATCTTTGGTAGCCAAAAAGAAAGTCCAAGTATAGCGAGAATAGTCATCAACAATAACAAAACAATATGATTTACCACCAAGACTAGTAGTAGGGATTGGTCCAAACAAATCCATGTGAAGTAATTGCAAGGGTCTAGAAGTAGATACCATTTTCTTCGGTTTGTGAGAGACTTTCTTTTGCTTACCCATTTGACAAGCATCACATACTTTATCTTTCTCAAACTTGATCTTCGGGAGACCCCTCACAAGTTCTTTGCTTGAAATATCCTTCAAATGCTCCATGTGCATGTGACCAAGTCTTCGATGCCAAAGCCAAGATGTTTCACTAATAGCACTAAGACACTTGACATCTTGGTTAGCTAAATCATTTAATTGAATGGAGTAAACATTATTATCTCTACTACCTACCAAAATAGTTTCATTGTTCTTCAAGGATAGTATAGTGCAATGAGAAGCCTCAAAGATAACTTTAAAACCTTTATCACTAAATTGACTAATACTTAGCAAGTTATGCTTCAATCCTTCAACATATAACACATTCTCAATTGAATGTGGTTCCTTACCAATAGTTCCTTTACCTTTGATTTTTCCTTAAGAATTGTCACCAAAGGTCACATTTCCTCCTTCTTTAAGATCAATCGATGTGAAAAGAGATATGTTGCCGGTCATATGTCTTGAGCATCCACTATCAAGAATCCACTTCTTGCTACTAGATTTTGCTTTGAGACATACCTATAAACACAAATCAAGTAGTGACTTTTGGTACCCAAATTTTCTTGGGTCCTTGGATGTTAGTCTTGCATTTGTATTCTTGACCTTTCACAATCCACATTTTCTTTCTACCTCTAACAAAAACAATTCTACAAGGACAATGATTAGTCGTATGCCCTTTCTTGTTGCACCAACCGCAATGTGTAAAAGGTGTGCAATAGTTCTTTGGTCGTTTTGTATGAATATTCAACCTAGCTTGTTGTTGCAAAACTTTAGGAGGCATGGCCACGGGATCTAATCCAAGACCACCTTTGTTTAGGCCAATTTTTTGGCGTCCAAGCATGACATCCAAATTGTTTTGACCATCAACAAATTTTTCAAGACATTTTCTCAAATCACAAATCTCAACTTTTAAATCTTCATTTTGTTTTTCTAAAGCCAAAGTTTTGGAAGAGATTTGTTTTGAGGTATGAGTGTTAACAAGTAATTCAACCAAATCGTTATTCACATATTTCACATATAAATGGTTGGAAATGCATTCATTCTTGGCATGCAACTTATCAGTTTCCATTATCAACTTCTCAATTTGCTTATTAGCTTCAAGGAATTTTTTTGACAAAATAATATTTTTCTTGAAAATTTTCTTGGATTCCTCATATAAGCTATCATAAGCATCTTCAAAGCTTTCATTATCGCTATCACTACTGGAAGAAGAGCTTACCTCATCATTTGCCATGAAGCACACATTTGCTTGATCATTCTCTTCATCACTTGAATCAAAATCACTCCATGTTGGAGTATGTTCAGCATTCATTGCTCTTTCCTTCTCCTTGTTCTCTTTCTTAGAGAATTGTCTTCTTTTAGCTCTTTCCCATACATCTCTTCTTTCCTTCTTCTCCCTTTTGTAGATAGGACAATCCATCTTCATGTGTCCCGGCTTGTGGCATTTGTAGCAAAGCTTCTATTCGTTGCTAGCATTTGTTGCCTTCTCCCATCATTTCTTCTAAATCTTAAGAACTTCTTGAAGTTCTTTGCAACCAATGCAATATCCTCTTCATCAAATTTTTCATCATCATCACTTGACTCAAGGTTTGAAGATGAAGCTTTAAGAGCAATTGATGTAGGCTTCTTCTTGACGTCCTCTTCATCAAAGGTCTTGAGTTGCATTTCGTACGTCATGAGTGAGCACATCAATTCATCAAGAGGAAAGATATTGAGATTCTTTGATTCTTGGATGGCGGTGATCTTTGCATCCCAAGCTCTTGGTAAGGATCTAATCACCTTTCTTACAAGATCACCATTAGTGAATTCCTTGTCCAATTGCTTCAAAGGGTTCACAATGTTAGTAAAACGAGTATTCATATCCGTAACGGATTCATTTGGAAGCATATGGAATAACTCATAATCTCTAAACAATAAGTTCATCTTGGAGTCTCTAAGAAGAGAAGTCCCTTCATGAGTGACTTGAAGAGTATCCCAAATACTCTTAGCGGAATTACACATAATGACTCTATTGAGTTCATTAGTGTCTAAAGCACACACAAGACAATTTTTTGCTCTAGCATTCATACAAATCATCTTCTTGTCATGATCACTATACTCCGATTTGGATTTAGGCTCTTCAACCTTGTCAACCACCTTCATCGGAACGAATGGGCCATTTTCAAAATATCCCACATCTCATAGTCTTAAGATTCTAAGTAAATTTTCATCTTAACTTTCCACACACTATAATTGGTCCCATTAAACAATGGAGGCCTAGTGGTAGAACTACCCTCCATACTCCTAATGTGAGCCATGATCAATTAACTCTCTTGGCGTTACCCAATATAACATGAGCCGAGGCTTTGATACCACTTGAAACAAAAAAGATAACCCTAGAGGGGGGGTGAATAGGGTTTTAAGACTACTTAAAAATTAACAAACAACAAACCTCAATCTCAATAACTTAAATAAGCAAACAATCAATGTCAACACAAATGTAAAATGATAAAGTAAAGAGAGAAGGGTTTAGAGATACTTGACAAGGAGAATTAAATGGTTCGGCTTGATATACCCTCAAGCCTACGTCCACCCCTTCAAGGAAGTCCCTTGAAAGGCCCTAGAATCCACTAGTATGATCTTCCTTACGGGTCAAGATCAAACCTCTTACAATCCCTTGATGCTATGCCCACATCAAGAACAAGCTTTGACAAAGCCAAAGCTCCAAAGCTTGACAACCCCAAGCTTTGATACAAGAAACTTTAGATAAAGAAATGTGTACAAGATTTCACTCTCAAGAAGTAGATGAGTACAAGTTTAAGCACTAGAACAAGAGAGATGAGTGTATGATGACTTATGAAAGTGTATATCTCTCAAATGTAAGCTCACAATAAATGCTCTCTTGAAATGGATGAGAAATCAATGAAAAACAAGAGAGATTGAACAATTGCTTTGATCTTTGAGAATATGAAAGATAAGAGAGCTTTGAATGCAATTGATGAATCAAAACAATGCCCAAAATGAGTATTTATAGAGGTGGGAATAAATATGACCGTTTGGAGTTAGGTGGAGCATTAAATGCGCCAAACGGTAAATGCAGTCGACTGCAATGTCCCATTGCAGTCGACTGTATTCCCAAAGTAGCCGTTGGAAATTCAAATTTTCAACTTGCAGTCGACTGCAATGCAATGCAGTCGACTGTAATAGGCTACTGGAAGTATTGCAGTCGACAGCATTCCAATGTAGTTGACTGTAATACCTCACTATCCAAATTGCAGTCGACTGCATTCCAATGCAGTCGACTGCATTCCTGAAAATGCAGTTTCCTTGTTTTTAAAGTATGAAAAACTTTTATGCATGCAAGGGAAACCTATGGGCAAGTTCTAGGTATACAGTCATCGTAACGATCATCTCTCTACGTCTAGTTTACAAATAAGGAAATAAAGCGTTATAAAATTCAATCGACGAATTTCTTCTTTGATGCGTTCCGTTGAGAGTCTTTGAACGATTTGCTCGTCTAATTGTCAATTTTCATGAGTATGAGATAGTTCCTATTGCTTCATCAACTCAATGCATGTTAGACAACATAAACATCAATGTTAGTTATCATCAAAACCAAATATAATCCTAGGTTAAATAACCGTAGGGTTAACAATAGTGTTTATGTTGATTTTATGTTTGCTCTACTTAACTGTGACTAACCCCTTTCCATCTCTACTTTTTAGATACTGGAGAGAATCAGGAAGTGGTAGGCAAGGGTGTTGGTGAGGAAAACTTTGAGTACCCTTTTCTACCGGAGAATCAGGGATAATAAGTCCTTGTTGACTTGTAAATAAGGAGTGAGGTGTGCTACGTAGTTATGTATCATCTATTTATGAGTTAGTGAGAAAGTGTGGTATGTTTATGTGTCTATAAGTTTGGATTTGTAAGAATAGATGAATGTAATATATGCCTTACGGACTTTATGGGTGGGTTTTTTTTCCATTTCAAATGAAAACTAGCGCACTGTGATTACCTTCGGAAGAAGGTTAGCGTGTTAGCATATGTGTTGTCGCTTCTTGGGGCGTGATAGTCTTGAACCTGATGCTCCCCACTCCGACACTGAAACATCTCCTGATAACTCAGTAACATGACTTGCCGCCATGAATTCTCCCACACGTGACACATGCAATGGCCAAAAATTTGAACCGTCCAAATCTATAATTCTGTGATGGTCGAACTCCATCATTCTGTGATGGTCCAAATCTAGTCCTATGGGTTGGTCGAGCGCCTACACCATGCGCTCCTCTGAATCCCATACTCTATTGTGCTCGAATCCTAGAACTCTGCCATGTATGAATCCCTGAGCCCATACGGGCTTGAATCCCTCATTCTGCCCATCTTGGGGCCTTGGGTACCTTGCTATGCTAACTGTGCAAACTGCCGACGCTTGTCAGCCTCTGTAAACATGTCCTGGAAAGATCTCTCTTCTGTCTACCCTGCCTTTGCTTGTACCTCTTTCGAGTTTTCGGACTTGAATTGCTCCAAAGCGCCTGCCAAGTCTACACATTTTATATAGCTCATCAACCGAGCAGAGATCACTTCATCTCTCAATTTAGGCCTAAGGCCCCACTCAAACTTTCTGCATCTATCTCTTTCCGTTGGAAACATCTTTAATGCAAATCTGGCGAGGCACGAAAACCTCATTTCAAATTCATCTACGATTCTTGATGTGCTTGCCTCACATTGGAAAATTCTCTCAATATATGTTGAGGATAACTCGTCGAATAAATACCGGTTTAAGAACAATTCCCTAAATTTTTTCAAACACATCTCATCCAACTGTTGAAGTCAAACTCCTATGTACACTGATCGGCCTTAGCTCTCAGCTTATAGATAGAAAATTCAACCTTTTGTCTCTCACTGTAGTGAATAGATCCAAAATTTTTCTCCATTTCGTTAATCAACTTATTTGCCTCCACAAGGTCCAATGACCCCTAAAAACTAGTCGCATTTTCTTTGTTAAATTCACCCAATGTACTCTCGTCTTGAGGTTGTGGTTGTGGTCGGACCGAATTCGGTTCTCCTTGCTAATGGTTTGCCATCACATTAGACCCTGCTCACTAATAGATACAATCCCTGCTCAAATGGAACTTTCAGCACATAAATCTAAATTCTCCAAAATACAAGGTTATAAAAATTTGCTTAAACTTAAAATTATTTAAAACTTATGTTCTTTACATAATTACAAGCTAACAGTGTTAACGCACACTGGGTTCCTATCACTCAAAGTCGTGGTGGGCACTCTAGGAACTCTCATAGTCTTTAACCCATCCACGAGCAATGTTCAGTTGATCATAACATGCAGAAAAGAATCAAACAAAGGGTGGGCTTTAGAGAGCTCAGTAAGGTCGCTCCAGGAACAACCGAAGGAATTACAAAATGACTTAAGAGTCCATTCGATGTTAATTTTTCAAAATATTTCAAACAATAATAAAGAGTGTTCCCAACCTATTCTGGTCGCACCCAAAGGCCCACTGTGGTCGCACTTTGCATGACACGTCCGTACAAGCAATAGTCATTTTCAACGCTCACAACCGGTAAAAGCATGCACGCTCAAGTCACGTGCACTTCTCACTTTCGTCACATGACTTCGTCACCAAGAAACTCATCATCGTGTGACGCCGCATCACGCTTCGACCGTCACACTTCGCACGTCGTCCGTCGATGCGCCATGGCATTTGCCCAAGGAGGTTGGCCTTGGCCTCCCCCTTGGGGTCGGCCTCGGCCTTGGCCTCCCCCTTGGGGTCGGCCCCGGCTTCCCCCTTGGGGTCGGCCTCGGCCTTCCCTTAGGGTTGGCCTTGGCCTCCCCCTATCGGTTGGCCTTGGCCTTCCCCCAAGGGTTGGCCTTTGGCCTCCATCCTTAGCACCTTCACTTCTCTTCAAGAGACCTTGCATCCTCCGTGACCCCCGTCGCCCAGACACAACTCCGTGACCCCGTCGCCCGGACGTCATCTCCGCGACCCCCGTCGCCCGGACGTCATCTCTGCGACCCCCGTCGCCCGTCGTCCGGACGTCGCCCGCACCCGCGCGCCAACTCCACGACGCTCATCATCCATCGCCCGGACGTCATCTCCGTGACCCCTGTCACCGACGTTCGGGCGTCACACTCCAACACTCCGCCGCGCCCATGCACCGCGCCGCTGAAATAGCCGTGCCCCCAGGCTCTCTGTCACACTACCGTGCCCCCGGCACCATACGTACTCTGTCGCGCCCATGCGCCACCATTGACACAAACGTGGCCCCATCACCTTACTCACTTCATCGCGCCCATGCGCCACAATCATGTCATCATGCCCCCGGGCACCACACTCATTCATCACACCATGCGCACCTTGCCTTGGTCATGGAACATGCTTCAACCCACTTTCCGGAGTGTACATCATCCGCGGGGATAGGCGACTCCTCCGGGACACTATCTCTGCCAGGGAGCTCTTCAACTCCCCTTCTGCCAGGTAGACGGCTCCTCCGGGATGCTACCTCGGCCAGTCGGGTAGACGGCTCCTCCGGGATGCTACCTTGACATGCTCCAAGTGCTCCGGCATAAGGACTCACCCGCGGGGATAGGCGACTCCTCCGGGACACTATCTCTGCCAGGGAGCTCTTCAACTCCCCTTCCGCCAGGTAGACGGCTCCTCCGGGATGCTACCTCGGCCAGTCAGGTAGACGGCTCCTCCGGGATGCTACCTTGACATGCTCCGAGTGCTCCGGCACAAGGACTCACCCGCGAGGATAGGCGACTCCTCCGGGACATTATCTCTGCCAGGGAGCTCTTCAACTCCCCTTCCGCCAGGTAGACGGCTCCTCCGGGATGCTACCTCGGCCTGCGGAATAGGCGACTCCTCCGGGACACTATCTCCGTCAGGGTGCCTGCGTGACTGGCCTACGTGCTCTGGCACTGGGGGCTTGCGTCGGCACCCCTAGGGACTATGACCCCCGGGTCACTCCAAGACGGGAGCAGGTCTTCGGAGGGCATCGCGCCTAGTTCACCTGGCAGTTGGGCGTCGGGTTTTCCCCACCGCTGCCAGGCCTGTGGGACTCCGCAAAGGCTTGGATTGGAGGCTAGATCAAGGGGGTTCTCTGGCCACACCGATGCGGTGGGAGCCAGTCTTTCCTGACAGACGGAGCGACGCTGTGCGAGGCAGGCCGGGTGAATATGCGATCTGACAGTCCATGGAGCACCGGCACCCGTGGACCCCCCGGTGACATGTCACTCCCGGGGAGCGCCACGTGTCGGTTTATGACATCATCATCTCAATCTCTATAAATAGAGGTCTTGAGAATTCATTTGGACAAGACATAACGGTTGGACTTCTTCTTCACTCTCACATTTTCACTTTCTCACTCTAGAATTCTAGAGAGAGAAACATACAGTACCCTGACTCTGGACCTAAGCATCGGACTGTGACTGTCATCGTGTATTCATCCCGCGCTATCGCCCTCACAGCACTGCCACCCTCGAGCTCTGTCTGGGAAGCCCTTGGTCTCTGCCCTTGTTCCACCCTTGTTGTGTCTCACATCAACATACTTGGAAGCTGACGCGGACTGCAGCCTTTGTGGCACCTCCACGTAGGTACGAACCCACTTTCCTTGGCATCAAAGAGTTTGATGATTTTTCAAAACGGTCATAAGCAATCATAAACAGAAACTAAAACACTCATAAACAATCATACACATATACCAAAACGATCATTAACAATCATAAACATATGGAAAAAATGATCATTAACGGATACAGATACCAAAATGATCATTAACAATCATAAACATATACCAAAATGATCGTTTGAAGATCATTTTCAAAACCATCATTTTAAAATACAATGATGATTTTCCAAAGGATTTCAAAATAAGTACAAGTACTTCAACGACAATTTGGGGAAAGGTTTCAGATAATCATAACTAGTTTGATCACAATACGGGGAAGAGTTTCAACTCAATCCCCTTCAATCATATATCAAGACATTCATTTCCAATAATTTTCAAAACAATCATTGGAAAATAAAATATAAACAAATTTAGAAGATATTGACCATGGGCAGAGGGAATGCCACTCAGGCGATGCACAATACAGTGTACACATGCATGATGTACAACAACTAGTCCTTTTCATTAGGGGTGAGCACGGTTCAATTGGTTCGGTTTGGAGGCTGAATAACAAACCAAACCGACCAACCTCGGTTTGAGAAAAAAAACCGAACCGTGGTTGAACGGTTCGGTTTCTGCAGGTTGAACTGATTGAACGGTTCGGTTTGGGCCAAATTCAATTTTGGGCAAGTTTAGGCCCAATAATTAATAACTTATACATACTAATAAGCTCCAAAAAAACTGAAATTTTTATCATAATTAATAACACTTAGTGAGATGTAGGCGGCGAGTGAAAAATGTGTGTTACGTTAAGGAATTTAGGGTTTATCCCATTTTATATGAGTGGTTAGATAACTAGAGTTAGTAAAAAATAACTAGGATTAGGTAAAAATATAGATATGTTATATTATATACGGTTGGTTCGGTTTATGCGGTTTCAAAAAAAATCGAACCGAACCGAGCAAACCAAATGTACGGTTTGGGAAAACCAAAACCAAACCGATTGATTTTTAGATCGGTTTGAAAATAGACGGATTGGTTGGTTCGGTTTCAACGGTCCAAATGCTCACCCCTACTTTTCATCAAGGTACCAGCCTTGCATAATCACATAGGTTCAAACCATCCTTATAACGCCACCCCACAGAACAGATTCCCAGGTCAACACAGAAGACAACAATCACAAAAGCAAAAACAAATCAATACTCAACATGAAATAAGAAATGTACATCAATGTGAACTCAAATAACCGATATTAAGTAAGGTTTCAATGACAACTAAACACACTGATATCAATTCATCACTCAAAATTCAAGATAGGCCACAAATAAATAGCAAGAACATATACGGACAGTTACCGAATTTACGCACAACAATTCAGAAGAAAGAATGTAAATAATTATCGAATTTGCTCAGCATGAAACAAAAGGCGAGCATCAATAAGATTTCCAGATAACCGATTCAGGTTCAATGTTAGGGTTTGTTTTAACATGCTGATATAAATACATATCTCAATGTTCGAAAATAGCCATAAGTAAATCAAAAAATTACCTACTAACAAAAGTTATCAAAATTAGGGTTCGGACAGAAATCCTTCCCCAAGGTTCAGATAAAAAACCTTACCTTCATTTGAAGCTAAATTATCCTAACCAAAAAGTCTTTTGCTTTAACCTAAAGGGAACAATCAAATGATCATAATACAATCTACATCACGATATTATAAACTCAATACTGACTCGCGCATATTCCAAGAATGACCCATCTCACCGGGTATGTAAAATTACCAAAATAACCCTTGTGTAAAACTACCGAAAGCATCCCTCTCATATCCAATTTACCAGAACACCATTCCCGTATATACCATCGCTAAAATATTCCTACCGCATGTGAATTTATCCAAAAGTACCTTTTATAGGTAAAATTACAAAAACACCCCCCTTGGGTGGCAAATTACGAAAACACCCCTGGTCACCCCTGCACCGAAAAATCTCCAAAATACTTTAAAACACTCCTTGAAGTAACCTGAAGTCATTTTTGGGCTAAACAGTGTTTCAAAAAAATTTGGCTCAAAAATTCTGAACCGGTGTTGGATCGAGCGCTCAGAAGCCAGCTCTGCTAAAAATAGTTTTCGACCTTCGAATGGAATGGAATTTTAAAAAATTAAATATGTCAGTAATATAAGATTCTTTTATAACTTTCATATTAAAATAACTTGATTTGTTATACTAAATAATTTGAGAACCCTTTTTTACTGATACCCTAATTTAGTTTCTTTCGCGGACACAAAAAATTTCCAAAACTTTCAAGAGTGTACTTCTCGTAAAAATAATGGGGTCACTGCTTTAAATATTTCCAAAATATGTTCAGAATTAGCCTTCAAAAATCGCATGGTAAAATGTTGTGATAGTAAAGGGTTTTAGCTACACGATACCCGATCGAGCGCTATGCGACTAACAATACTGGAAATAACAAACAACATTAAAAACTCTTGAAACTTAGACCACGCAGTATCTTAGCTACATATAATTACTATAAAAGTTTTTGAATTTAATAACCTGAATTACTATTTCAAAATGCACCAAAACCTCTTTTTCGGATAAAATCATTTAGCACTCTTCGTGAACACGAAAAAATCCCAGAAAAATTCAGATCGTTGGTCTCGTGAAAATAGTAAGGGTTATTGTTTTGTATTTTTTCGAAATAAATTTCTAAACATGTTTAAAAATTGGAAAATCTTTAGCGACACTTTTTTTATTTCAAAGTTTAAATCCCAGCTTTCCCTCCCTCTATACTTATTCTCCAAAACAAAGCAGCAGTCCCTTACCCCTTCCCTGAACACACATACCTCTTACCCTCACTAACTCCCACACATTAACATACACTTAGACATATATACAACACACACGCGCGCGCGCGCGCACGTATCACCCTAAACACACACACCCATTACCGAAGCACACTTAACTCCACCCATGTACATATGGAGATGATCCAGTTTATAACAATCATGTGCAAGAGCAAGAGAGTGAAAATAGGAAGCCAGGGACGGTAATACAAGCTAAAATAATTCACTGTTATGGGTAAAAAGTGCAAGAAAGTATAAACCAAATTACCTGATATAGTTGCCTTCAGCATGAAATGCATCAGGCTTCGAACTCAATTTCATAAACTTCATTTTCTTCCCAAAATACGCATTGAATTTCTACAAAATTACCCTTTCCATGAACACACATCTCACTCTCACTCACTCCCACACATTAACACACACTTACACACACACATTCACACACACATGTAGCACCCTAAACACGGACACACCCATTACCGAAGCACACTTAACTCCACCCACGTACATATGGAGATGATCCAGTTTATAACAATCATGTAAGCTAAAATAATTCATTTTTATGGGTAGAAAGTGCAATTATAAACCAAATTACTTGATAGAGTCGCCTTCAGCATGAAATGCATCAGGCTTCGAACTCCATTTCATAAACTTCATTTTCTTCCCAAAATACGCACTGAATTTCTACAAAATTACCACCCCAAAAGGAATATACCATGCTCTCCACGCAGCCTCAAACCATGCCAAAAAAGAACTGGAGATTTCAGCTTATTTTCTCCATTTAAACTCACACTACTTCACCAATAAATCTCTCCCTCTCTCGTTCTTTATTTCATTTCCTCTTAGACTTTTCTTTTCCTTCTTTTCTTCTTCATTATCTTCTCTTCCCCTTCTCCCTCTCTCTCTCTCTCTCGCCCGAGTTATTCTCCTCCCTCTGTTCTTTCTTTTCTATTTTTTGTTTCACTGTTCTCTATTTTCTATTTTTTTCCTTCTTTGTTTTTAACCTGACTTTTTCTTTAGCTAATTTATTTTGTATTTTATCATTTATTTTCATTAGTCACCACTAGGGAGTATGAGGTGCCACCTAGTAAGAAAAATCTTTCTAAAATCCTGACACATAAGTACCAAATTTCCAAAATTGCAAAGTAACCCCCAAAGTTTCCCATATTTACAAAATGACCCCAAAACTTTTCTAAATTACATTTTAATCCCAAAATGATTTTAACCTTTCATTCCCTACTAATACCTGAGCATTGCTCAAAATTACCGCCTATTTATTTTTTGAATGACAAATAATTATTTTAAACAGTTTGAAAAAGCACGGGATATTACAGGAAGACCTTGAAGAATTTGAGGTGGACCTAGTGGATTCAGACAAGGAGCTCGTGGTCATGAATTGGCAAGGCACAGAGGTAAAAGGAGGAGAGGGTGATCAACCATATCGAGCCGATGTAGAAGTGAAAAAAGAAGGACCAAGTGAACGGTCTAGGAAGAAAGTGATGAACTTTTGGAGACGAAAATACATAAAGGTATCCGGCGAAAGTAATGAACTGTTCAATCAGTTAGAATCCCTAAAAATTAAAGCAGATACTGAGATAAAGAAAATGGAGATACAATATCTCAAGGAAAAGAAAAATGTACAAAGGAAGATTGAGGACACGGTGGATGCCAGTTTGCAGGTTGTCCAAAAGATGCAAGAAGTACTTCGTGAGTGCTCCCTCGGTAAGACCATGTCTAGTGATAGGCTGAAGATGTACAAAAACTACTGCAACGCAGAATTATTTAAAGAGCAATATGGTTTCACTTAGGCTAAACATTACATGTTTGATTATAAAATCTATCGTTGTGTGCGAACCATGGCGTAAGACTTATGTTGTTCTAATGTTGTTATTTATTTGAGGTTGCTTTGTTATATTTGAGGATAAGACTCGTTATTTTAGCTGCAGAATGTTACGTAATATACGAAACCGAGCAGTCCCTATACCGAAAAGACAAGTGAGAGACACTTCGCAAGAAGCACTCCAGGCTGAAGCGTCTTTGGCCAACACCGAAGGCACCAGCATAGGGAACAACGACGATAAGGCAGTAATTAATAGAGAAGATTTAAGTAGGGAACTGGTGGGACTTTTGCAAAAGGTTGTAGCAACACCTGTTGTGCAATCGGCTGCTGCTAATACAATGGTTCCAATAGCGGAAAGGAAGGATTGTAAATTTTGAGATTTTCAAGATGCTCGACCGAGGGAATTTCACTGACGTTGTGATCCAATAAAAGCGGTTACGTACTTGTTTGCTACGCACATGTTGATATAACAAGATGCGGAAAGCATCAAAAGGTTGTGTTTGCTACGCACATGTTGAGAGGGTGACGACTTATTGGTGGGACGTACAGAAGCAAATGGAGGAAAAGAGAAGGACAAATCCGACCTACGTCAAGTAGAGCTGATTTAAACAACTATTTGAGGAAAAGTATTTTCCTATGAGTGTACAAAACATGATGGAAACATATTTAAAACAAAAGGATGAGACTGTGGAGGAGTATGTAGACATCCCATTTGTGTAGGAATTTTTAATTAAATATGTAACAGTCTTTATCATTTAATTTTCATACATCATTGAGTCTTGGCTTAGTAATGTGATTTATTTAATTAATTCAGTCCAGTCTAGTTTAATTGTCCAAGATTAGTCCAGTTGCATGTCTAGCCTAAGTCCAGTGCGTCAGTCTAGTCTAACTGCATTAGTCCAGTCCATTTATGTCTAGTCCAGTCGAAGATCTAGATTATTATAATTGAAGTAATTTGTCTAGATGACTTTGGGAAATAATCCATGTTCATCCTTGATAAATAGATCAAAACAATTCATTTTTTGGTTATGAAATGACTTATCTCGAATTTGTAACATCCCATTTGCGATTTCAGAGATAATTATGGAAATTAGGGTCAGATAATGCCTCAAAATTGGGAAAAATTATTTTTAATTAATGGGATGAACTGAGCGATTTTCGACTAACTGGCCAGTTAGTTGACTTTTGTCAATCTGCAATTTTGTCACTTATTCTGACTTATCTCCAGCCTTGCAGATTGGCATTGCCAATCTTATCAAATTTTGCGACTCTGAGCACTATAGAAAGGAGTTTTGGCCTTAATTTTTAGGGGTCCAAGGGCTTATTCTCTTTAGAGCTTGTGTACCATTTCTTCGTGAAGTGACATACTATCTCCCTCGAGAAGTCTAGCCACTCAAACTACTTTTCAACGTCCTTTTTTGCTCTTCGCCTCGTGGATTCAATGGAGAACATTCATGAGTCGTCAAGGCAAGCTACGTCCTAAAGTAATCTTTACTAGCCTTCCTAGGTATCAATCATATAGATTGTCTCCGTTCCACGTAATCTCGTTTCACTTCAAAAATAACAAAAATAGTCTTTTCACCTTTTCTTTGTTTAAAGACTAGGTTCAAAATGTAGGTTACTCCACGTAGGACCAGAGTCAAACTACCACTATTTGGATTCCGATTAGTCCGATTGGATACTTAGGCAATTCGACCCCTGCTGTCGAGTTCAAGCAAAAAATATAAAATTAACTTAGGGCGAGTCTTATCATGTGTTTACATACTATGTGTTGTTAAGGCCAAAATTATTTCAAATGAAGTAGAGAACAAAAGGGCGCGGCAGGTGACTAACGCCTTCCAGTTGGGTAAATTAGTCCTTGCACCCCTCTCTTGGTTTTCATATGATCAGTCATCCTTTTGGACACATAAAGAGTCATTTTAGGTTTTTTTCTGAGATTTTTATGAGGCGGTTTGCCACAGTGGCAACTTCGCTGAGGACTAAAAAATATTAAGAGGACTAGACTTGAAAAGTTTTCTTGATTTTTGGCCTTGTTGTATTTTATTTGTATTTTGTGGCATGTACAATATGACATAATAGTGGTACTTGTGCTTTTATTTTCATACATCACACACACACTCACGTCTCACCCCAACCCAGCCATTCGAGAGTGAATGTTGAGCCCTTGGTCCTCCTGGGCTCAAGGCGATCTTTTGATTGAGGTCTCACCTTCACGGCCTTGTACAAAAGATTCCTCCTGGTTTCTTGGTATATTAAATGACTTGTCTACTGTTCCCAATCTATCCTGGTCGCACCCAAAGGCCCACTGGGGTCCCCTTTTCCATGACACATCCGCACAAGCAACAGTCATTTTCAACGCTCACAACCGGTCAAAGCATCCACGCTCAAGTCACGTGCACTTCTCACTTTCGTTACGTTACTTCGTCACTCAGAAGCTCATTTTTGCGCAAAGCCTCATGACACTTCGACCGTCGCACTTCGCATGTCACCCATCGGCGCACCATGGCACTTGCCCAAGGAAGATGGCTTTGGCCTTCCCCTTGGGGTCGGCCTCGGCTTTGGCCTTCCCCTTGGGGTCGGCCACGGCCTTGGCCTTCCCCTTGGGGTCGGCCACAGCCTTGGCCTTCCCCTTGGGGTCGGGCACGGCCTTGGCCTTCCCCGTAGGGTCGGCCTCGGCCTTGGCCTTCCCCGTGGGGTTGGCCTCGGCCTCGGCCTTCCCTATGGGGTCGGCCTCGGCCTCGACCTTCCCCTTAGGGTCGGCCTTTCGTCTCCATACTTAACACCTTCACTTCTCCTCAAGGGACCATATAGAACTCCGTGACCCCGTCGCCCAGACAGAACTCCGTGACCCCGTCGCCCAAACACAACTATGCGACCCCCGTTGCCAGGACACAACTCCGCGACCCCGTCGCCCGGACACAACTCCGCGACCCCGTCGCCCGGACACAACTCCGCGACCCCGTCGCCCGGACACAACTCTGTGACCCCCGTCACCAGGACACAACTCCGCGACCCCGTCGCCCAGACACAACTCCACGACCCCCGTCTCCCGGACACAACTCCGTGACCCTGTCGCCCGGACACAACTCCGCGACCCCCGTCGCCGGTGTCTGGGCGCCGCACTTCAACACTCTGCCACACCCGTGCGTCGCGCCGCTGATACAGCCATGCCCCCAGGCTCTCTGTCACACTACCATGCCCCTGGCACCTTACGCACTACATTGTGCCCATGCGCCGCGCCACTAACAAAGACGTGCCCCCGGCACCTTACTCACTCAGTTGCGCCCATGCGCCACAATCATGTTACATGCCCCCCGGCCACCACACCATGCACACCTTGCCTTGGTTGTGGAACATGCTTCCACCTACTCTCCGGAGTGTACATCACCTACGGGGATAGGCGACTCCTCCGGGACACTATCACCGCCAGGGAGCTTTTCAACTCCCCTTCTGCCAGGTAGACGGCTCCTCCGGGATGCTACCTCGGCCAGTCGGGTAAACGGCTCCTCCGGGATGCTACCTTGACGCGCTCTGAGTGCTCCGGCACAAGGACTCACCTGCGGGGATAGGCGACTCCTCCGGGACACTATCTCCGCTAGAGAGCTCTTCAACTCCCCTTCTGCCAGGTAGACGGATCCTCCAGGATGCTACCTCAGTCAGTCGGGTAGACGGCTCCTCTGGGATGCTACCTGATGTGCTCCGAGTGCTCCGGCAGAAGGACTCACCCGCGAGGATGCTACCCTTACAGCACTCCCACCCTCAAGCTCTGTCTGGGAAGCCCTTGGTCTCTGCCCTTGTTCCACCCTTGTTGTGTCTCACATCAACATACTTTGCATCTAACTCGGACTGCAGCCTTTGTGGTACCTCCACGTAGGTACGAACCCACTTTCCTTGGCATCATATACTTAATGGTAATCATCCATTATTAACTTCCAAGTTATGGGCGGGAGGTATATGGTATAGTCGAGCCGATAGGAGTGACCCCTACACTGGTCTTATAAGGGGAAACTCACACTCGGACCATTTAGGGTTCTGCCCTTTGTTGGGAGAATTCGTGTATTGGCCTATGGCATGTTGGCGGAGAAACCAACAAGCATTCTGTAAGCTGAAAGTGGTAGTTTCGCCAAAAAAGGGTAGACTCTGACTAATCGGCCGGTTATCCTTACCTGCCGGTTAGTCAGTATGTGGCTTGAAAATTTTGAAGCAAGCTAGTTCCTACACTGATCCAACCTATTGACCAACCGGCCAGTTATGTGATACCCTGAAAATACCGAAAATTAATCTAACTGCGAACTAGATTAATTAAAGGGGGCTATTTTTATTAATTAAAATTAACTAGAGTGTAAGAAAGTGTGGAATTTGTATGGGTTTTGCATTCGCAGAGGAGGAAGAGAGGTTGAAGATGACGACTATGTGTGTTGGAGGTGAAATACTGTGTGTTTGAATCTGAATAGTAACCGTAAGCGTTGCTAAAAGTGAAAAATTAAATGAATAGTTTGAATTCAAATTTTAGAAAAATGGTTAGGGTCAATATTAGACAAACTACAAAAAAGTGACCATAGTTATTTTTAGGACACATGTACTGTGGAAAAATTTTGAATTTTCCCCGAGGTTGGGAAGAGGGTTAACAGAAACTTTACGATAAAATTTAAAATAGCAAATTAACGCGGTTTCGCGCGAAAATTTAAGGAGAACTCTAGGATGTTGAGATGCTCTATTTTCCAAAATTTTGGGTTGTTCAAAATTGGATAGCTATTTTTGGAACCGAGTTTTAATGTGTTTTTGAGATTTTCTAGTGCAGGGAATTACCAGGGGCATTTTGGTAATTTGCCTCCAAGAGGGGGGTATTTTGGTAATTTTCCCTACAAATTTTTCTCAACGAGTTTTTGGTCTGGGAAGGGGTGTAAGATATCAGAAAGGTTGTTCTAAATTACTTTTCAGATGTTTGTTAGGGCGATGGGCGCCAGGGGGTGTTTTTGTAATTTTTCCTTTAAAAATTTTTGAATGACTATTTGGTCCATAAATGAATGCAGTACATCTGAAAAGTGGTTTTAAAGAAGTTTTGGGGTGTTGGTGGTGTAGCAGCCATCAGGGGGTATTTTGGTAATTTGCCATGTTGGCGCTAAATTTTTGGGAACGCGTGTTATTCAGCCCCCAGAGTAGTAGGAAGTGAGGAATGGTGTTAATACATTTAAAATATATGAGTGGTTCTTGTGAAGGCGTCGATAAGGTTGGGTTAAGGATTCGATTATCAGATCGGATTATCTAGCTGTCGTAAGACACTATAACGGTTAAATGGGAATGAGTAGAATAAAGAGTGCGTATATGTTTGAACGATGTCTAAGGAGCATGATATTATTTGACTAGGTGATGCCGCTTATTGCGATCAAAGGTTGAGAGTTGCTTCAGCTATAAGCCAATGAGGTAAGGACAATACGGTTCTGATATGCTAATTCATTGTGTCGATTAGCATGCCATGTTGATGACGTTTATGTTAAACTCTTGTTGTTATGATTGGACATCGGTAGTTATTGTGACCGGTATTCGTTTATTTGGATTATGTTGTTGAGGACTTAAGGTCGAATAATTTTCCTTAATCCGCCTCGTTGATGAAGTTTAGTAAGGATAATGCGTGTCCTAGTATGCTATAATTTAGTTTCGACCAGCATGCCTGACGTTGGTGATGTCGGTAATTATTGATAGTCGATATTTCTCCTGATTGAGAACACCATTGAGGACTTGTGGTTAAATTTCTCCCGCGTCCGCATTGTCATTGATTAATGATGTATGTAGAAATGGTTGCATAGTTGTTGTGAAATGTCAGCAGTTATTGGTAACCGACATTTTTTCAGTTTAAGAATGCTATTGAGGACTTGTGGCAAATTTCTCCTGAGTCCGTCATATCATTGGTTGAGGATGTCATGTGGAGATTGTGGTGTTGTTGTTGTGAGATGTCTGCAATTATTGATGACCGATATTTCTCTTAGTTGAGTGTGCTGTTGAGGACTTGTGGTTAAGTTTCTCCCGAGTCCGCCCTGTTGATGATGCTTATGTTGAATTCCTATTGATATGTTTGAAATACCAGTTGATCTTTTGACCCGGTATCTCTTGTGTTGAGTTGTCCTGGTTGAGGACACAAGGTGGAATAATTTTCCCTTAGTCCGCTTCGTTGTTGAAGCGGTTAGGGGCAAACACTCTTTGTGTGTCCCATTCTTGATGATAGTGTCTCTTTTAAGTTACTTGAGACTGAGATGAACACCCTATAAAGTAGGGCATCACTAAGTTGAATGCCAGTGAAAGTGGAGTAACTGGTGACCAGTGAAAGTAAAGTAACTGGTAGTAAGTAAAAAATTAAGTAATTGACAAAAGATGAAGCGCACTAGAGTCTGTCTTATCTGGTGAAGTCGAATTAGTCGTGTCCGGCCGGGTCTAGTCTGTCGTGTCTAAGTCTGCATTATAATTTATTTTATTCGATGTTAATGATTTCAATAATTTTGTTTCGTTGATTTTTGCTTTTGTATATATATTGATTTAATGTCCACTTGCATAGTCAGTGGGTCAGTCAGTCAGAGTCAATCAATCAGTCTTGTCCATGAAGAAGTTGAAATAATGATGTTCTGTTGGGCCTTGAAGCCGCTCAGTCGAACGAAAAAAAGATATCGTTTGATAAATTTTGTTGATGCTGAATTTTATTACAAGCTCTTGATTCATTGTTATCATTGAGATTATTATTATTCCTCCGAGACCTTCGAATTTCTTGTACACGATACTGCTCGTTTTGTCTTTATTGGGCGATTTGCGCTCATTCCTTACGTTGTGTTGTGCCGGCAATAAGGTTGACCAAGGAGAACCCTCTAGTAGAAGGGAAAGGAAACAATCTAGAAAAGTTGAGTAAGGGGATAAGTTGAGAGAGGTGAGACAAGCTAGAAATGGTAAGACAAATATTTAGCTATGAGATAAGTTGATAGGAGTTACATGACTACAGTTGTGTTTTACATTGTAAATGTATATGTTGTTTAATGATTCGAAAGTCTTCCGCCGCAGTATGATACATGTTTGTAAGAAAATTTTTATAAGGACACATTTTGGAGCGTCAATTAATGACTTATGATGTATGACGGTCTAGTTGCTCTGTATTCCGCACAGGGTTTTGAATGGGATTATGATCGATAACTCAGCATGTGATGTCACCAGGGTTGAGGGTGTCGCAAGTTGGTATCAGAGCTTAGGCATATGATTCTGTAAACTTTAGAAGTGTTTGGTGGAAGGCCTAAGTTATCATTGAGAGGAGTAGAACAAGAACTTCATTAACTAGGTTGAACTATTGTGATCGCTAAAATATGCAGGCCAGAGTTGGCTAAGCCATATATTATGACCTTAGCATTCCTGCTATTACTACAGGAAATGGAAGAAAGAACTGGGTGACTTAGTTTTGAAAGGGTGGGTTGAGGATGATAAGATTGTGGTGTCAAATCCCGAAAAGGACCCTGATGAGGTTCTAGATAAGATGGAGTTAAAGTTGGAAGAACCAGATGAAGGTCCGATTAGAATGAATTAGAGGACCTGTTAAAGAGATGGATGAGGTTTGCACTTTTATTGTGTAAACTTTGAATGGAGAAGTGAGGAGCCGAGGGTGAAAGTGAGTAGAATTTTGATGAACTTTTGGGAAGAGAAAGCGCTTCCAAGTGATGGGGGAAAAGGGACTAACAACAAGTCAGTTCGAGTCCTTAACTAGTGTTATTAATTAAATAATAGAGAGGGTGAAAGATGAATGTGAGGACAAGAAGTAAGTATCAAATTAGATATTAACGGAGACGGTGGACACCAGTGTGTGGGTCGTCCAAAAAATACGACATGTTGTTCGTGATTGTCCTTCTTATAGGGTTATACTTGAGGACAACAACAATTAATTCTAAGTGAGAGTCATTGAAGCCTGAACTTGTTAAATGAGCATTATGGCTTCTCCGAGGTTGATGGGGTGTACAAGTAGGGGTCGACCCCGCTTTGAAATTGGACCTAAAGTTGTTATTGAGAAGGAGAAGGGTGATCGAGAACTAGTATCATTTACATAATATTGTAGAAAAAGGCCGTTCAATGATGAAAACCATTAGTTGTTTGAGCGTGAAGGTTAATATTATGGTTCACAATTTTAATTATCTTGCTACTCCTTCCTCGGAAAGACGAGAGAGGGTTCCCAATCGAGAGGGGCCCTCAGTAGAAATGATTATGGTGAATGTCGAGGGCATAAGTGGAAGGAATAAGCAAGGAACTGCACTAGGTCAAGAAGACTTTAAGAAAGAGCTAGTGAGACTTCTACAAAAGGTTGTAGGAGCTCCAACGGTACAACCGGTGTTTGCTGCCACGACAGCCTCGATAAAAGAAAGAAATGAGTGTAGATCTCGAGACTGTCAAGATGCCCGCCCGGGTGGAATCTCACGGGAGGGAAATGGTTTAGCGTAGACAAGTACGTGGAATTGAGAGATAGGAAAGGTAGTTGAAGTAACAGGATGCAGGGAACCGTCAAAAAGATGATTTTTGCTAGTCATATGTACAAGAAGAGTTCCAAGTTATTGAGAACGGGTAAAAAAACAAGTTGAGGAGAGTAGCTTATTTGGCCTACGTTACCCAGAATAGGTGCATGTAACATGTTTATGATAATTTTTTTTAATTAAACTGCAGAGTAAGTTGGAGACACGTTTTTCGTGCTAAGTGGAAGGATAGAAAGGCAAAAAAATATATCACGAAATTTGGTGAGTTGGCCTATGTGCCCTTATCAGCTGATAACAGAAAATTTTGAAAAGTGAAACAAAATGAGGAGAGTTGGAAAATAATCCTTAAAAAGGGACAAGTAAGGAGGTTCTAATGGTGAACTGCTACAAAAGTAGCAGAAAAACTGAGTGATGGAGGCAGAGAATAAAGGGGTCTGGGAAGAAAGAAATGAGCAAGGGCGAAAAAGAGGTAGAATCAAGGATCAAAACTGGAAAAGTGGAAAAACAATTGTAAGAGGCCAATACATGAAAAACAGTCAGGACAAAGTTCAGGACAAAGAAGAGAAGATAGAAAGTGTAGATGGTGCGGATTGAGGTATGAGGGTACGGACTATGTTAAAGCTATTGAAGCATGTCTTGCATATGGGAGCATGCCATCGGGCTAATGTGCAAGATGAATTAAAAGATGTTGTTTCAAATGTTAACAGCCAGGGTATATTGAATGGAGGTGCTCTAAAGGAGGGTGATGATCATTAAAGTAAAAAGAAAAGAGGGGTTTATGAGACTATGCATCGGTTATCAGAAGCTGAATAAGGTGACAGTCAGGAATAATTACTCATTGCCTGACCTAGATGATATGTTGATCAGTTGCAAGGTGCTAAGAGTTTTCTTTCTAAGACTGGCCTTAGAATGGGTCATCACCGGTTAAGGATAAAGAAAGATGAAGTTGTCAAGATTGTCTTTAGAAACATAGACGGGCATTATGAATTCTTAGTGATGCCATGTGGATTGATTAATGCCCTCGTGGCATCTATGAATTTGATGAATCAACTCTTTTTAGAGTACTTGATCATTGTGTCGTCGCCTTATTGGTGACCTTATGAATGGTACTAAAGGTAAAGAAGAGCTAGCGCAATGGAAAGTTTGACAAATTTTAAGAAAGCTAAGTTGTACATCAAATTCATGGAATGTGAATTTTGACTGGGAAATCTGGATGTATGGGGTTGGTACAGAAGCAGGTTAGGAGATCTGGAAAAAGTTGAAAAGCTGACAAATGGGGAACGTCATAAAAATTGGCGTTGAGATTAGTAGCTTCCTAAGCTTAGTCGGAGGCAATCAGGGAGTTATTGATAATCTCTCTAAGTTTCATGTTGGAGAAAACTGACTACGATGATTATTACGCCAAGTCAATAAGAATGTGAACAACATGAAGTCCAAGTTCGAGTAAGGAGAAAAGGAAGTAACAGTCTGTCTCACATAAAAATACGACCGACGCTTCCTGATTGGATCAAGGAAGCTCAAGGACAGGATGAAAAGACGCACAAAATCCAGCAAGGTTTCAAAAGAAATGAAAAGGGAATTTTGAGGGCGATGAGGATGGTAATTACGAATATAAAGGGCGAATATATGTTCCGCCTAATGATGAATCGAGGGGAAGAATTATAAGGGTACTCATAGTTTGAGATGTCGATTCACTCAGGGGAGACATAAATATACTGTGAGTCCCGACCAAATTTTGGGTGGCCTAGCATGAAGAGGGATATATCAAAGTTTGTATTCCGATCTTTGACCTTCCAATAGGTAAAAGTGGATCATAAAAAGATCGCTGGAAATAGGAACAAATTACGATGAATTTTGTTGTTAAAGGTTACCACGAACAACTAAGTCTATCTGGGTCGTAGTGGGTAGGTTGACTAAGACGTCCTAATTTACATCCGGGGAGAATATTCTTCTGAAAGACTTGCCCAAACTTATATTAAGCGAGTGGTTAGTCGTTATGGAGTTCCAGTAAGTACTGTGCCCGATAGAGACGCAAGGTTCATCTTTAGAATTAAGAAACGTTTTCAGGAGGAAATGAAAACGAAGTTGACCATGAGGACAGCCTTTTACCTCAGACAGGAGGCCAATCGAGATGTACGATATAAATATTGGAAGAGTGTTAAAGGCCTGCATTATTTATTTTAGCAAAGCATGGAGTGAACAGTTACCCTTAGTCGAATTCTCCTATAACAATGGTTATTAGTAGAGCATAGAAATGACTATTTATAAAGTGTTGTATAGCTGAATATGTCGCACGCCTTATTGTTGGATCATAGTTAGGGAATGAAGACTGTTTCGCACGAAACTGGTGCAAAGAAATAAAAAACAAGGTGACCGTTATCCAAGAGAGAAATCTCATTACGTAGAATTGACAGAAAAGCTATGTTGGCAAGAGGCGTAGGATGTTGGAGTGTGACGTAGGTGACCGAGTAATTTTTATAATTGTCACCGTGGAAAGGAATCATGTGATTCAGATAGTTGAGAAAGTTAAGTTTGAGGTTCATTGGACCGTTTAAAATCCTGTCTAGGATTGAGAAGATACCATACAGGCTTGATCTATGTCCAGGATTGAGTCAATTGCATAACGTGTATCACGTGTCAATGTTGAGGAAGTATGATCCCAATCCTATCCATGGGATTTAGTTGGAACAGGTTGAAGTTTGAGATAATATCTCGTACCATGTGGCACCGATAAAGAGGAGCAAGTATTACGTTCCATGGTAATATCGGTGGTCAAAGTTATCAGGAGAAATCACACGATAGAGGAAGCAACGTAGGAACCCGAAGCACTGATGTGGTAAAGATATCCGCATTTGTTTGCAGAATGAGGTTTGTCCCTTTTTCGAGGACGAAATTTATTTTGTGTGTTGGGGGGGGGGGGTGTGATACCCTGAAAATACCAAAAATTAATCTAATCGCGAATTAGATTAATTAAAGGGGGCTATTTTTATTAAGTAGAATTATTTTAGCGATAACTAGGTTGTTTAAATGAGGGGTTAGTGTGGCCTTGGGGTCAAAGTGTAATTTTTCTAAACTAGAGGGATCAAAATATAATTTTGGAAACTTTGGGGGCCAAGGTGTAATTTTTGAAAACTGACAATAGGTGTCAAAAACCTTGAAGAACTCGGTCCAAGGTTTTCCACCTCCTAGTTGAGAGCATGGTGACTAAGTAAAATAAATTATAAACTATTAGTTGGATAGAGATTAATGAAGAGAATTTTAAAAGAAATTTGTGGGGTGGAAAATGCAATTGAAGGAACTCGTGAACAGTGTCCTGGAACAAAGAAGAATAACAGAGCAAAGAGGGAAAGAAGAAGAAAATAAGAAGTAATCCATTTATCTTGAACCATTAATTGTGAAAAATTTGTGGGTTATTTTCAGTTGAAGTGTGTGTGTGTATATATATATATATAATTTTTTGTTTTTTTTTTGTGGGGAGGGGGTTCGGGGGATGGGAATTATGTTGTATTTTGGGGGTATGAGAACTTAGAAAGGAAAAAGAAGAAAAAGTTGGTAGGGTTTCAGTGTTTAGTGTGTGTTCTAAGTGTTTGTGTAGTGGTGTGTTACAGGTGAAGTGATAGGTGAATTTTAGGTGGTTTAATGTGTTGTAATGTATGTTAAAAGGTGTTAAAGGTTGGATTATGGTGGGTTTGTTTATAAAAGTGTAAGAAAGTATGGAATTTGTATGGGTTTTGCATTCGGCAGTGGAGGAAGAGAGGTTGAAGATAACGACTGTGTGTGTTGGAGGTGAAATACTGTGTGTTTGAATCTGAATAGTAACCGTAAGCGTCGCTAAAACTGAAAAATTAAATGAACAGTTTGAATTTTAAAAAAATGGTTAGGGTCAAAATTAGACAAAGTATAAAAAATTACCATAGTTATTTTTAGGAGACCTGTACTGTAGAAACATCTCGGATTTTTCCGAGGTCGGGAATGGGGTTAACAATTACGGTGATTTTGGAACTTTACAATGAAATTTAAAATAGGATACTGAGATGTTCCATTTTCCAAAATTTTGGGTCGTTTTGAAGTCGATAACTATTTTTGGCCGAACCGGCTTTTAAGCGCTCGGTCCGAACGCCGATTCGAAATTTTCGGGCGAAAAATCTTTAAAATACTTTTTAGCTCAACAATGACTTTGACACACTTCAAATACCGTTTTAAAATGTTTTTGAGATTTTTCTGGTGCCGGGAATCCCTAGGGGCATTTTGGTAATTTACTGCCCATGGGGTATTTTCGTAATTTTCTTATAAATTTTTCCGAAGGAACTTTTTTTCCGGGAAGGGGTGTAAAACATCTCAAAGTTTGTTCTAAAGTAGTTCTGAGATGTTTGTTAGGGCGATGGCCGCTAAGGGGTGTTTTGGTAATTTTCCCTTTAAAATTTTTGGAAGGACTATTTGGTTCATAAATGAATGTAGTACATCTGAAAAGTGGTTTTAAGGAATTTTGCGGTGTTGGTGGTGTAGCGGCCATCAGGGGGTATTTTGGTAATTTACTATGTTGGCGCTAAAATTTTAGGAACACGTGTTATTCAATGTCTGGAGTGGTCGGAAGTGAGGAATGGTGTTAATACATTTAAAATATGAGAGTGGTTATTGTGGAGGCGTCGATAAAGCTGGGTTAAGGATTCAATTATCGGATCAGATTATCTCGCTACCGTAAGATGCTATAATGGTTAAATGGGAAGGGATAGAATAAAGAGTGTGTATGTGTTTGAACGATGTCTACCGAGCAGGGTATTATTTGACGAAGTGATGCCGCTTGTTGCGATCAGAGGTTCAGAGTTGCTTCAGCTATAAGCCAATGAGGTAAGGACAATACGCTTCATTGTGTTGATTAGCATGCCATGTTCATGACGTTTATGTTAAACTCTTGTTGTTATGATTGGACATTGGTAGTCATTGTGACCTGTATTCGTTTATTTGGATTATACTGTTGAGGACTTAAGATCGAATATTTTTCCTTAGTTTGCCTCGTTGATGAAGTTTAGTAAGGATAATGCGTATCCTAGTATGCTATAATTCAGTTCGACTAGCATACCTAACGTTGGTGATGATGTTGTGTAGGGGTTGTTGTGAGATGTCGATAATTATTGATAGCCGATATTTCTCCTGATTGAGAACACCATTGAGGACTTGTGGTTAAATTTCTCCCGACTATGCCCTGTCGTTGATTGATGATGTATGTAGAAATGGTTGCATTGTTGTTGTGAAATGTCAGCAATTATTGGTAATCGACATTGCTCCGATTTAAAGAATGCTATCGAGGACTTGTGGAAAATTTCTCCCGAGTCCGCCATATCGATGGTTGAGGATGTCATGTAGAGATTGTGGTGCTGTTGTTGTGAGATGTCGGCAATTATTGATGACCAATATTTCTCTTGGTTGAGTGTGCTGTTGAGGACTTATGGTTAAGTTTCTCCTGAGTCCGCCCTGTTGATAATGCTTATGTTGAATTCCTATTGTTATGTTTGAAGTACCGATTGATCTTTTGACTCGGTATCTCTCATGTTGAGTTGTCTTGTTGAGGACACAAGGTGGAATACTTTTTCCTTAGTCCGTCCCGTTGATGAAGCCTTGTTGTTTTAGTTGTAACGCGGTTAGGGGCAAACACTCTTTGTGAGTCCCTTTCTTGTTGACATTGTCTCTTTTAAATTACTTGAGATTGAGATGAACACCCCATATAGTGAGGCATTACTAAGTTAAAGACCAGTGAAAGTGGAGTAACTGGTGACCAGTGAAAGTAAAGTAACTGGTAGTCAGTAAAAAATTAAGTAACTGACAAAGATGAAGCGCGCTAGAGTCTGTCATGTGTGGTCAAGTCGAGTCGAGTTAGTTGTGTCCGGTCGGGTCTAGTCTATCGTGTCTAAGTCTCCATTATAATTGATTTAATTTGATGTTAATGATTTTAATGACTTGTATTTTTTTATGTTTACTTTTGTATATATATTGATTTAATGTCCACTTGCATAGTTAATGAGTCAGTCACTCAGAGTCAGTCAATCAGTCTTGTCCATGAAGAAGTTGAAATGATGATGTTCTGATGGACCTTGAAGCCGCTCAGTCTAACGAAGAAGGATATCGTTTGACAAATTTCGTTGATGCTGAAATTTATTACAAGCTCTTGATTCATTATTATCGTTAAGATGATTATTATTCCTCCGAGACCTTCGAATCACTTGTACACAATACTCTTCATGTTGTCGTTACTAGGTGATTTGTGCTCATTCCTTACGTTGTGTTGTGCAGGCAATAATGTTGGCCAAGGAGAACCCTTCAGGAGAAGGGAAAGGAAACAAGTTAGAAAAGTTGAGCAAGGGGATAAGTTGAGAGAGGTGAGACAAGCCAGAAATGGTAAGACATAGATTTAGTTGCGAGATAAGTTGTGTGTGGACCTTAGTTTAACCTAGCTCTAAACTTCATTTGATGCTTGTTATTACGCATGTAGCATGAATATCTTTCTTGTTGAAAAATCTTGTGCATTATACGAGTGGTATTCATGACCATTTACGTAGAACAAGTGATATGCTTGTGTTGGCATTGAAGCACCTCAAGTAGGTGGATTAGCTTAGTTTTAATCCTGATTAGTTGGTCTTAAGCATGATTATTTATCCCTAAGCATGATTAGTTGAGCCCTAATAGTGATTATGCCAATCTGGATTAGTCAAGGTAAATCGTGATAAGTTAGTGACTAAGCTTGATTAGTTTGTCCTAATCTTGATTAAGCTAATTATGATTACTTAGTTACTAATTTAGGTTAACTAGTACTAATGAAGCTTATTAAGTCTAGAAATTGATTTGAGTTATCATGTAGAAAGACTTGAAAGGGGTCTAATACCCTTGAAACACTTGTTTCTCTAGGGAGAAATCTCTGAAGATTCTCTAAACGTTGGTGACTCGTGTCTTCTACCTTCTGAAGTAAAAACAAGAAGATAAGAGAGAAGGGAGCTGCCTAGTTTTAGAGAAAACTATAGAAGAGGTTTGAGAGCTTGAAGAAGGAAGAAAAACGGAGAATTTGCTGTGACAATTTCAGATTAGTAACCACTGATGGTTAGATGTTCTCTTATTCACAAAAGACGGAGCTCTTGATGATTTTTGAAACCAATAAAATAACCCTAGAGGGGGGGTGAATAGGGTTTTAAGACTACTTTAAAGTATAACAACCAACAAACCTTAATCTCAAAAACTCAAGTAAACAAACAACCAATCTCAACACAATATGTAAAACAATAATGTAAAGAGAGAAGGGTTTAGAGATACTTGACAAGGAGAATTAAATGGTTCGGCTTGATATACCCACAAGCCTACGTCCACCCCTTCAAGGAAGTCCCTTGAAAGGCCCTAGAATCCACTAGTATGATCTTCCTTACGGGTCAAGATCGAACCTCTTACAATCCCTTGACGCTATGCCCACATCAAGAACAAGCTTTGACAAACCCAAAGCTCCAAAGCTTGACAACCCCAAGCTTTGATACAAGAACCTTTCAATGAAGAAATGAGTACAAGATTTCACTCTTAAGAAGTAGATGAGTACAAGTTGAAGTACTAGAACAAGAGAGATGAGTGTATGATGACTTATGAAAGTGTATCTCTCTCTAATGTAAGCTCACAATAAATGCTCTCTTGAAAAGGATGAGAAATCAATGAAAACAAGAGAGATTTGAACAATTGCTTTGATCTTTGAGAATATGAAAGATAGGAGAGCTTTGAATACAATTGATGAATGAAAACAATGCCCAAGATGAGTATTTATAGAGCTGGGAATAAATATGACCGTTTGGGGTTAGGTAGGGCATTAAATGCGCCAAACGGTAAATGCAGTCGACTGCAATGCCCATTGCAGTCGACTGTAACCCAAAAGTAGCCGTTGGAAATTCAAATTTCCAACTTGCAGTCGACTACAATGCAATGCAGTCGACTGTAATGGGCTACTGGAAGTATTGCAGTCGACTGCATTCAATGCAGTCGACTGTAATACCCTACTGCCCAACATGCAGTCGACTGCATCCCAATGCAGTCGACTGCATCCCTGAAAATGCAGTTTCCTGTTTTTAAAGCATGAAAATCTTTTTATGCATGGAAGGGAAACCTATGGGAAAGTTCTAGGTATACAGTCATCGTAACGATCATCTCTCTATGTCTAGTTTACAAAGACGGAAATAAAAGCATGAAAACTTCAATCGTCGAATTTCCTCTTTGATGCGTTCCGTTGAGAGTCTTTGATCGTTTTGCTCGTCTAATAATCCGTTTGCATGAGTATGAGATTGTTCCTATTGCTTCATCAACTCAATGCATGTTAGACAGCATAATCATCAATGTTAGTTATCATCAAAATCAAATATAATCCTAGGTTAAATAACCATAGGGTTAACAATCTCCCCCTTTTTGATGATGGCAAACATTGATTCAAATAATATGAGATGTATAAGATAATATGCGAAATGAAGCATAACAATCTCAATTAAAAAACCATAAGGGGTCATGAGAAGAAATCATGACAAAACGCTCCCCCTATCTTAAGCAATGTAGGGCTCCCCCTAACTTAAGCAATATAGGGCTCCCCCTAACTTAAGCAATATATGCTCATATCAAGTCCACACAAATATGAATCAACAATGTTTTCTCCCCCTTTTGACATCATTGAAAAAAGTCAAGGGTGTGTGTGAAAGTGATCAACTTATGTATCCATCCATGGATAATCAATATTGCCAACAAGGGCTTTCAAACAATAAAAACATAAGTACTTGAATAACCATTGAAAGGTGTACCAAACACTTGTTACAAAGAAGGCATAAATATGAAGTGTAAAGGATTTAGAAATATGAGTGTGTGCAAATCAAATGAGATTAAATGAATATCAACAAAATCAATAAGTTTGAAAAAGAGAAACATCAACCAAAGCATGCTTTAAACATATTAAGTAATGTTCAAGCATGAGAAGTGCAACTTGCATGATTAAGCACAAGAGATATAACATTTAGTCACATAGGTGAAGACATGCCAAGTTCTCTTCTAAGAGCGGTAAACCTCTTCAAATCTAAAGGTTTAGTGAAGATATCCGCTAATTGGTGATTTGTGTCCACGAAATCAAGAACAATATCACCTTTTTGCACATGATCACAGATAAAATGGTGTTTGATTTCTATGTGCTTTGTGCGTGAATGTTGGATAGGATTTTTGGTCAAATCAATGGCACTAGTATTATCACATAATATAGGTATGTGATCATACTTAAGTCCAAAATCCAAAAGGGTTTGTTTCATCCAAAGAATTTGTGCACAACAAGCACCAACCGCCATATATTCGGCTTCGGTGGTAGAGAGTGCAACCGAATTTTGCTTTTTGGAACTCCAAGAAACAAGAGAGTGACCTAGGAATTGGCAACCTCCACTAGTACTTTTCCGCTCGATTTTGCAACCGGCATAGTCGGCGTCGGAGTAACCAATTAGGTCAAAAAATGAAGTGTTTCTAGGAAACCATAACCCTAAATCGTGAGTGCCCTTAAGATATCTAAGGATTCTCTTGACGGCAATCAAATGAGATTCCTTAGGACAAGCTTGAAATCTAGCACATAAACAAACACTAAACATTATATCGGGTCTACTTGCGGTAAGGTAAAGGAGTGATCCGATCATACCTCGATAGCGCTTAATATCAACATCCTTACCCTTTTCATCTTTATCAAGCTTTAATGAAGAGCTCATCGGAGTGTCAAAAGCATTTGATGCTTCCATGTCAAATCTCTTGAGTAGCTCTTTGGTGTATTTGGCTTGGTTGATAAAGATTCCATCCTTGCTTTGTTTGATTTGCAATCCAAGGAAAAAGGTGAGTTCTCCCATCATGCTCATTTCAAACTCCTTACTCATACAAGAAGCAAATTCTTCACACAAGGATCCATTAGTAGCACCAAATATAATATCATCAACATAAATTTGCACCAACAATAAGTCATTGCCCTTAGATTTTATAAAAAGAGTGGTGTCAAGTTTTCCTCTTGAAAAACCATTTTCTAAAAGAAAATTACTTAGCCTTTCATACCAAGCTCTAGGAGCTTGTTTTAAACCATAAAGAGCTTTGCTAAGACGGAAAACATGGTTTGGAAATTTTTCATGTTCAAAGCCGGGAGGTTGAGCCACATAGACCTCCTCCGAAATAAAACCATTTAGAAAGGCACTCTTGACATCCATTTGAAAGAGTTTAAAATCTCTATAGCAAGCAAAAGCTAAAAGCATTCTAATAGATTCAAGTCTAGCTACCGGTGCATAAGTTTCATCAAAATCAATTCCTTCCTCTTGGTTATAACCTTGGGCCACTAATCTAGCCTTGTTTCTAACCACGACTCCGGATTCATCAAGTTTGTTTCTAAAAATCCATTTTGTGCCTATAACCCTAAAGTTTTGAGGTTTAGGCACAAGGGTCCAAACTTGATTTCTTTCAAATTGAACTAGCTCTTCTTGCATAGCAAGCATCCAAGATTCATGATGTAGAGCTTCGGAGAATTTCTTCGGTTCAATTTGGGAAAGAAACGCTATATTAACATGTTGTTGAAGAGAGCGTCGAGTTCTTACCCCACTCGAAGGATTACCTAAGATTTGATCGCTTGGATGATCCTTTTTGTAAGTCCAATCTTTTGGTAATTCTTGAGAGTCGTCCAAGTTTGAAGCATCATTGATTGCTTCCTCATTTCCCCCTTGAGAACTTGATGGTTGCTCCCCTAGATCAATTTCTTTGGGGTTGCCTTGTAGTGTATCACTTATGTCCAAAGTTCTCAAGTCATTGTCCATGTCATCTTCATTAACAATGTTAGTCCTCTGAATAAAAGGATTAGCCTCATCAAAAGTAACATTAATGGATTCTTCAACAACCAAAGTACTTTTATTATAAACTCTATAAGCCATACTATTATTAGAGTAACCAAGAAAAATACCCTCAAAGGTTTTGGAATCAAATTTGCTAAGGTGATCCTTGGTATTTAAAACAAAGCATTTGCAACCAAAGACTCTAAAAAAGCTCACCTTAGGTTTCTTATCATTAAAAAGCTCATAAGGGGTTTTTAACAAAATTTTTCGCAAGATAACTCTATTAAGAACAAAGCATGCACAATTGACCGCCTCCGCCCAAAAGTATTTAGGTAAACCATATTCGTTAAGCATTGTTCTTGCCGCTTCTTGCAAAGACCTATTCTTTCTTTCGGCAACACCATTTTGTTGAGGAGTTCTAGGAGCCGAAAAATTATGTGATATCCCAAAGTCATCACACAAGGCTCCTATTTTTGAATTTTCAAATTCTCTACCATGATCACTCCGAATGTTTGTAATCAAATAACCTTTTTGATTTTGAACACGTTTTGCAAATGAAGTGAACACATTTAGAGATTCATCTTTGGTAGCCAAAAAGAAAGTCCAAGTATAGCGAGAAAAGTCATCAATAATAACGAAACAATATGATTTACCACCAAGACTTGTAGTTGGGATTGGTCCAAACAAATCCATGTGAAGTAATTGCAAGGGTCTAGAAGTAGATACCATTTTCTTCGGTTTGTGAGAGACCTTCTTTTGCTTACCCATTTGACAAGCATCACATACTTTATCTTTCTCAAACTTGATCTTCGGGAGACCCCTCACAAGTTCTTTGCTTGAAATATCCTTCAAGTGCTCCATGTGCATGTGACCAAGTCTTCGATGCCAAAGCCAAGATGTTTCACTAATAGCACTAAGACACTTGACATCTTGGTTAGCTAAATCATTTAATTGAATGGAGTAAACATTATTATCTCTACTACCAACCAAAATAGTTTCATTGTTCTTCAAGGATAGTATAGTGCATTGAGAAGCCTCAAAGATAACTTTAAAACCTTTATCACTAAATTGACTAATACTAAGCAAGTTATGCTTCAATCCTTCAACATATAACACATTCTCAATTGAATGTGGTTCCTTACCAATAGTTCCTTTACCTTTGATTCTTCCTTGAGAATTGTCACCAAAGGTCACATTTCCTCCTTCCTTAAGATCAATCGATGTGAAAAGAGATATGTTGCCGGTCATATGTCTTGAGCATCCACTATCAAGAATCCACTTCTTGCTACTAGATTTTGCTTTGAGACATACCTATAAACACAAATCAAGTAATGACTTTTGGTACCCAAATTTTCTTGGGTCCTTGGGTGTTAGTCTTGCATTTGTATTCTTGACCTTTCACAATCCACATTTTCTTTCTACCTCTAACAAAAACAATTCTACAAGGACAATGATTAGTCGTATGCCCTTTCTTGTTGCACCAACCACAATGTGTAAAAGGTGTGCAATAGTTCTTTGGTCGTTTTGTAAGAATATTCAACCTAGCTTGTTGTTGCAAAACTTTAGGAGGCATGGCCATGGGATCTAATCCAAGACCGCCTTTGTTTAGGCCAATTCTTTGACGTCCAAGCATGACATCCAAATTGTTTTGACCATCAACAAATTTTTCAAGACATTTTCTTAAATCACAAATCTCAACTTGTAAATCTTCATTTTGTTTTTCTAAAGCCAAAGTTTTGGAAGAGATTTGTTTTGAGCTAGGAGTGTTAACAAGTAAATCAACCAAATTGTTATTCACATGCTCTACATATAAATGGCTAGACATGCATTCATTCTTGGCATGCAACTTATCATTTTCCATTATCAACTTCTCAATTTGCTTATTAGCTTCAAGAAATTTCTTAGACAAAATAATATTTTTCTTGAAAATTTTCTTGGATTCCTCATATAAGCTATCATAAGCATCTTCAAAACTTTCATTTTCACTATCACTACCGGAAGAAGAGCTTACCTCATCATTTGCCATGAAGCACACATTTGCTTGATCATTCTCTTCATCACTTGAATCAAAGTCACTCCATGTTGAAGTGTGTTCGGCATTCATTGCTCTTTCCTTCTCCTTGTTCTCTTTCTTAGAGAATTGTCTTCTTTTAGCTTTTTCCCATACATCTCTTCTTTCCTTCTTCTCCTTTTTGTAGATGGGACAATCCATCTTCATGTGTCCCGGCTTGTGGCATTTGTAGCAAAGCCTTTCTTCGTTGCTAGCATTTTGTTGCCTTCTCCCATCATTTCTTCTAAATCTTAAGAACTTCTTGAAGTTCTTTGCAACCAATGCCATATCCTCTTCATTAAATCATCACTTGACTCAAGGTTTGAAGATGAAGCTTTAAGAGCAATTGATGTAGGCTTCTTCTTGACGTCCTCTTGATCAAAGGTCTTGATTTGCATTTCGTACGTCATGAGTGAGCACATCAATTCATCAAGAGGAAAGATGTTGAGATTCTTTGATTCTTGGATGGCGGTGATCTTTGCATCCCAAGCTCTTGGTAAGGACCTAATCACTTTTCTCACTAGATCACCATTAGTGAATTCCTTACCCAATTGCTTCAAAGGGTTCACAATGTTAGTAAAACGAGTATTCATATCCGTAATAGATTCATTTTGAAGCATATGGAATAACTCATAATCTCTAAACAATAAATTCATCTTGGAATCTCTAAGAAGAGAAGTCCCTTCATGAGTGACTTGAAGAGTATCCCAAATACTCTTAGCGGAATTACACATAATGACTCTATTGAGTTCATTAGTGTCTAAAGCACATACAAGACAATTTTTTGCTCTAGCATTCATACAAATCATCTTCTTGTCATGATCACTATACTCCGATTTTGATTTAGGTTCTTCAACCTTGTCAACCACTTTTATCGGAATGAATGGGCCATTCTCAACAATATCCCACATCTCATAGTCTTGAGATTCTAAGTAGATTTTCATCTTAACTTTCCACACACTATAGTTGGTCCCATTAAACAATGGAGGCCTAGTGGTAGAACTACCCTCCATACCCCCAACATAAGCCATGATCGATTAACTCTCTTGGCGTTACCCAATATAACAAGAGCCGAGGCTCTGATACCACTTGAAACCAATAAAATAACCCTAGAGGGGGGGTGAATAGGGTTTTAAGACTACTTTAAAGTATAACAACCAACAAACCTTAATCTCAAAAACTCAAGTAAACAAACAACCAATCTCAACACAATATGTAAAACAATAATGTAAAGAGAGAAGGGTTTAGAGATACTTGACAAGGAGAATTAAATGGTTCGGCTTGATATACCCACAAGCCTACGTCCACCCCTTCAAGGAAGTCCCTTGAAAGGCCCTAGAATCCACTAGTATGATCTTCCTTACGGGTCAAGATCGAACCTCTTACAATCCCTTGATGCTATGCCCACATCAAGAACAAGCTTTGACAAACCCAAAGCTCCAAAGCTTGACAACCCCAAGCTTTGATACAAGAACCTTTCAATGAAGAAATGAGTACAAGATTTCACTCTTAAGAAGTAGATGAGTACAAGTTGAAGTACTAGAACAAGAGAGATGAGTGTATGATGACTTATGAAAGTGTATCTCTCTCTAATGTAAGCTCACAATAAATGCTCTCTTGAAAAGGATGAGAAATCAATGAAAACAAGAGAGATTTGAACAATTGCTTTGATCTTTGAGAATATGAAAGATAGGAGAGCTTTGAATGCAATTGATGAATGAAAACAATGCCCAAGATGAGTATTTATAGGGCTAGGAATAAATATGACCGTTTGGGGTTAGGTAGGGCATTAAATGCGCCAAACGGTAAATGCAGTCGACTGCAATGCCCATTGCAGTCGACTGTAACCCAAAAAGTAGCCGTTGGAAATTCAAATTTCCAACTTGCAGTCGACTGCAATGCAATGCAGTCGACTGTAATGGGCTACTGGAAGTATTGCAGTCGACTGCATTCAATGCAGTCGACTGTAATACCCTACTGCCCAACATGCAGTCGACTGCATCCCAATGCAGTCGACTGCATCCCTGAAAATGCAGTTTCCTGTTTTTAAAGCATGAAAATCTTTTTATGCATGGAAGGGAAACCTATGGGCAAGTTCTAGGTATACAGTCATCGTAACGATCATCTCTCTATGTCTAGTTTACAAAGACGGAAATAAAAGCATGAAAACTTCAATCGTCGAATTTCCTCTTTGATGCGTTCCGTTGAGAGTCTTTGATCGTGTTGCTCGTCTAATAATCCGTTTGCATGAGTATGAGATTGTTCCTATTGCTTCATCAACTCAATGCATGTTAGACAGCATAATCATCAATGTTAGTTATCATCAAAATCAAATATAATCCTAGGTTAAATAACCGTAGGGTTAACAATTTTTTTTTCTTTTTTTTCGGTAAATAAAAATATATAAGAACTGATGAAACAATAGTACAACATAGGCAATGGGCATACGACAGGTAATTGCAAGTCCAATGCTTAACTTTCTTCACTATGCGGTCCAAAAGTGGATGACAGTCCTCTTTCCGCGAACAAGTGGAGATCAAAAGGACTCCAAGATATCGCATACGGAGCTCTCCCTCGAGAAAGCCAAGATAAGAAGAGATCAAAGTCTTGGTAGTAGGCTCAACACCAGAGAAAAAAACATGGCTCTTATTAGGGTTGGGAATGAGTCCCGAGAGCTGCTGGAAGACAGTGAGACCATGTTTCAAGACCTGAACCGAAGGAAGGTCACCCCGACAAAAAAGCATGAGATCATCCGCAAAGGCAAGCTGAAAGATACCATCATTTTGGCACCTCCAGTGGTAGCGAAACTGACTACCAACTACTAGCCTTTGCAACATCCCCGCAAGAAAATCCATGCATATAACAAAAAAGTAGGGGGGCATCGAATCCCCATGTCTGATAGCTCGCCTACCGCGAAAAAAACCATTAGATTCCTTGTTTATGATGATAAAAAATCTCATGCTAAAGACACAGACTTTGATCCATCTAATAATCGTTGGGGGAAATATAAGGCAAACCAACACATCAAAGAGAAAATCCCAATGCAAACAGTCATAGGCATTCATCAAACCCACCTTCATGGCGCATCTAGGAACCCTGAAATCCTCCCGATGATAGGTCTGCACGAGCTCCTGAGACAAGAGGATATTATCTGCAATACTCCGAGAGGCAACAAAGGCTGTCTGGGAAGGATCAATGAGGTCCCCAAGCACCACCTTAACACGATTAGCAATGATCTTGGTTATGCACTTATAAATCGTGCTACAACAAGAAATAGGCCTGTAATCATTAAGGCTCGGGGGATTACTCACTTTAGGGATTAAGACAAGGAAAGTATGGTTAACTTCTTTGAGAATCTGACCATTACCAAAAAAATCCTGAATCGCTTCCACAATCTCCTCCACCACAATATTCCACGCCCTCTTGAAAAAGAAGGCATTATACCCATCAAGACCAGGGGACTTACCATCCTTGAGAGAAAATAAAACCGTATGTATCTCGTCCTCAGTAACCTCACAACCCATCTCACGCTGCTGAGAATCTGAAAGAGATTTCGACATCCAGTTTCCTCAGCTTATTCAGTCCCGGATAGTGACCCGGACCACGAGTCCCCAACAAACTCTGAAAATTGTCAACAATTGAAACCTTAACCAAATCCGAGTCTTCAAGGATGGTTCCGCCAAACCGAAGAAGAGAACTAATTTTATTAAAATTCCTTCTCTTATTAACTGACTTGAAGAAGAATTTGTTATTTTGATATCCCACATCAAGCCAGTGAATCCCAGATTTTTGCTTGAGAAAACTCTTCTCCTCTTTCTTCTCTAGCAAAAAGCTCTAGCTTGTCCTTTTAAATCCGACGCCACACTAGGTCAAAAGGGTTCAACGCTAACATGTTCTGAGCATACTCCAAGGAAGCCCTAGCCGCATTAAGTCTACCTGAAATGTTGCTGAAGTTTTCCTTATTAAAGTCCTTAAGCTGTAACTTACGCACCTTTAGCTTCCTGACAAGCCTGAACATAGCACAACCTGCAAGGGGCGTGCCCCACACTTTAGCAACCAGAGGTAAAAACTTATGATGATTTGCCCACATATTAAAAAATTTAAACGGCTTGAGCACCTAGTCAACTTTGACAAGAGAGTGGACGAGGATGGTTGAATGACCAGAGATACCTCTAGGACGAAAAACCGCTTCAGATTTAGGAAAATTAGAGATCCAAGAATTGTTAACAAGGACACGGTCAAACTTCTTACCAATAGTATCACCATCATCCTGACAATTAGTCCACGTATAAAAGCCACCAGAATACTTCAAATTGGAAAGTTTTGAAGTAATCAAACATTCATGGAACTCCTAATAGTAGCGAGGCCATATATTGTTACCCCTTAACTTCTCACTCGGATTCTGGATGGCAAAATCACCAAGTAACAACCAGGGATCATTCCCAAAAAGGCGAGACCTATACTCAAGCTCTTGCCAGAGCACAGATCTCTCACTAGAATCATTAGATCCATACATAAAGAAAACAAAAACAAAAAGAAGCAACCTATCTATTAAGTTCACTTGACAGTGAATTATTTGATCAGACATACCAAGACAAGTAACATTAACTACTTTGGGATTCCACAAAAATTCAAATTCTACCATTCACGAAAATTTGGTAGTTATTTATAAGAGACCAACCAGGAAATTTTCGGTTAAATATAACCGACGCATTAGGGGCTGCTACTCTGGTTTCCAAGATCCCAAAAAGCATAACACCTAAGGAGGCAATCATATGTTGGGCCTCCACTTGCTTACCATTAGTGTTGAATCCTCGAGAATTCCAGCAAAAGATGTTATGCATGATACCAAAATACCAAAAGGATGCTATAAACCTAAAAGAGTCAGGTGAAGTTTCCCCTACGGGGAGACTTATTGTTTTTCTTTTTCTTATTATTAACACTAGAGTCAAGGTTTATTTTATTGCCAGAATGAGAAGATGTATTATTATTTGGAGTAAGAGAGCAGGGAATGAAATCTGAATCAGAGCCCAGACTCAGAGTACACAATCAGGCCGGAATCTAAATACAAAACAAAGTGCAAAGCAGGATCACCAATAGGAAAATTATAAAAATGACAAGGTACCTCAGGTAGAGTAGACTGCTGAATACTGACGTCCTGCTGAGAAGAAGCATGCTCGGTACTAACCTGCACCTGGCTACCAAGCTCCTGCCGGTGCCTAGTCTCTTACTGACTACGGCTCTGCTGAATACGAGCAGGGTTTTACATATGATCAGCCTTGAGCATGGTTTTAATCATTATTGGTGTGTATATATGGTGTGTTATGTGCTTATGGAGTGTTAGAGTTGGATTAGAGAAATCTGGGTAGATTCTAGGTTGCTCTTTAAACATGCATATCTCATTCAATACTTGTCGGATTTGAGTGTTCCATAATTTTCTGGAAACTTGAAGATGTTAGCTTTAAAAAAATTTCTTTGATGACTCTAATTCAAAGTTTATACTGCCCTAAATTACATAAATATGAAACTGGTCGAAGCTGATTAAATTGGGCAGAATATGTGTTGATATTTAAACAAGCATATCTCATTCCATACTTTTCGGATTTGAGTGTTCCATAACTTTCTGGAAAGCTGAAGATGTTAGATTTAACATTGTTTCTTTGATCACTCTCTAATTCGAAGGTTATACTACCCTAAATTGCATAAATATGAAGCTGGTGAAGCTAATTAAAGTGGGTAGATTCTGTGTTGATATTTAGACAAGCATATCTCATTCAATACTTGTCGGATTTGAGTGTTCTTTAACTTTTGGGAAAGCTTAAGTGTGTGCTTTAACATCGTATTTTACACCCTCAAAATCGAAGTGTATCTTACCCTAAATTGCTTAGATTTGGAACTGGTCTGCTTTCACTGATACTGTTTTGAGCTAAGAAATGCATATAAATGTTTTAAACGATACTTGATGTATTTAACATTCTCTATGCATTATATCATGCTATAAATCATGTGAGTCTTTGGAAGTAGTGGCTAGAGGTCGAAGGCCAGAAAATTGGGTTATATGGAAACGGGATATATGTTGAGGTTGCTCAGCAGGTTAACCTCCCAAGGGCACCACGTATGCTGTCAATATGTGTGAAGTCTTGTGTAAGGTCTAAATTTATCACTCATAAACTGATTTTGATCGGGTCAGCTTTTGAGTGATCGATTTAGGTCTTACCAAGAAAGGATGGTAGTGAACGAGCATTCAGCTTATGTTTTGGGCTCCTTAGAGTCGTTATGATATGTATTATACTTGAGTTAATTATTGCTCATGTGTTGCATTTTATCATATGTCATGCATGACTTGAAGATAATCATGTTTTGTTTGGCTTATGCATGCTCGTTATGATTAAGATAATGTTTATATTAATCATATATTTGCTCTACTTAGCTATTGTTAACCCCTTTTCCATTTCTACCTTTTAGATACTGGAGAAAATCAAGAAGAGATAGGCGAGGGCGTTGGCGAGGAAAACTTTGAGTACCCCTTTGTGCCTGAGAATCAGGGATAGAAAGTCCTTGTCCACTTGTAAATAGGAGTGAGGTGTGCTATGTAGTTATGTTCCATTTGTTTATGAGTTAGTGTAACAACCCCGAAAATCCTGAGCTCCGCCGCCCTGAACTCCCTGAACGTTAACCGATCGGATCACATCAAACCTGTCAAATCTGTTCACTAACACATATTCTAAATCATCTAATTCAACATCAACTCATATTTCTTAAAGTACTAGTCTACAAATTTCTTAGCTTAAACTATTAAAGGTTAGGTCCTTCGCAATTCAAATTCCTAAGAACAAATAACAGTACTGACCCGCGCAGGGGTCTTACTATACTGTGGTGATGGGCTCATCAGAATCTCTCTCAAACTCTAAACCCATTCCCGAGCGTTCTACAATTGACCATCACCTGCACAAGGGAATCAAATGAAGGGTGAGCTTTTGAGAGCTCAGTAAGGTCGTACAAGGACTAACAAAAGAATTATAAAACGATTCCAAAGAATCCAACCGACGAAAAATTTCCAGAATACTTCAAACGATTAAAAACTCAATGATTTCCAAGATGATCAAAATTCATCAGAAATAGATACCAAAATAAACCATAATAATGACGATGGGTTCCAGAACGATCAATAAAAGATCATCTTCAAAGCCATCATTCAAAAATACGAAGATGGTTTTCCAAAGGATTTCAAAACGCACACATATCATCTGAGACAGTCCTTTCCAAAATACAGTGAAGATTTCTCAAGGGATTTCAACATGAGCACAAATTATTTCAAGTAATACTTTCCAGTCATTTCTGTAACAGTCACGAAAATATATAGAGCAGATAAAATCAAAAATCAACATTGATCCTGGGCGATTGTAATGCCATTCCGGCAAGCTAACATGGTGTACACATGCATGATGTACCAAAGTAATTACTAGTCCCATTGGGTACTAGCCTGCGTTTCATGCAGGATTCAGACTAGCCTTATACCACCTCCCCACAGAACGAATATCCAGGTCAACACAAAAAAATCAACAATATCAATGAGCATTAACATGAGCTCAATTTACCAAAATCAAATCAGATTTCAATAATCATAACATACCGGAATAAATCATCATTCATAATTCATGAATAAAACCACAAATAAACAGCAAAACGATTGCGAATAGTTTTCGGATTTAGGCACAACAATTCGGAAGAACGGATACAAACAATTACCAAATTTGCTCAGCATGCAATACAGGCGAGCATCACAAGATTTTCAAATAAGATTTAGGTTCAATATTGGGGTTTTTTTGGGCAATAACATGCTGATATCATTACGTACTTCAGAGTTCGACATTAGTCATAAGTAAATCAAAGGGTTACTTACGAGTACGAGTTATCAAAATAAGGGTTCGGATGAACGTCCTTACCCAGGGTTCAGATAGAATTCCTTGCTGCTAGATTATCCAAACCGAACAGTCTTTAGCTTTACCTTAAACGGAATAATCTCATCATTAGAACACAACATACAGTACAATATCATAAACTCAGTACGCACTCACGCATATTCCCAAAATGAACCCCTCACCGGGTATGTAAAATTACCAAAATGCCCCTATGGTGTAAAATTAAAAAAAACACCCCTTGCACCCTTAAATCACCAAAACAACATTCCCGTAAGTAAAATCACCAAACTAACCTTCCTGTGTGTGAATTTACCCAAAAAACACCCTTCATAGGTAAAATTACCAAAATAACCCTCGGGGTGGCAAATTACCAAAATATCCCCGAGGGTTTCCGGCTCCGGAAAAATTTCAAAAAAAATCTTAAAACACTATTTTAAGCATCCTGAAGTCATTTTCTTTGGCTAAAAACCATTTTAAAAATTTCTCGTCTGAAAATCCCGAACCAGTGTCCGGACAGAGCATTTAAAAGTCAGATCAGCTAAAAAATACCTATCGGTCTCGGAATGGCACGAAACTTTATAATATGAATCGATTCCATAAATTAAGATTTTTCTAAAATTTTTAGATTAAAATAACTTGGTTTGGTATACTAAATATTTCGATAATTATTCTTAGTCGATACGTTGATTTAGCGTCATATGCGGACACCAAATTCCACAGCGTACGTCTCGTGAATCTATTACGGGTTACAGTTTTTCACTTTGTCAAGTTTTGATCCTAGCTATTTATAAAAATTTGTGGAAAAAACTGCCTAAAATAATTTTGATCTTTAGCGACTCCTACGATTAATATTCAAATCAATACACACACTAGTTCACCCAAACTACACACGGTGTCTTCTTCCTCTCTTCCATTCAACCGAAACACACACTCTTGCCTACACACTACTACCCCACACATACCCCTAAATTCCACATTATAACACATCCAAATATTTAACCAAGTCATTTCCCCAATGGATAAATGCGGCATTCATCGCCATAATATTCCAGGATGTACGGACCTACAGGATTTCCTAGACTCTCTGAGCCTACTACCCATGCATGTTCACGGGCCTAAGTACACCTGGACTAACAATCGACGTGACAACGGGTGTACTTATGAGGTGCTCGATAGAGTGTTTGCCACTTTACGTTGGCAATCCTTATTCCCGGATGCAGAGGCCAAAAATATGTCCATCTTCCGATCAGATCATGCCCCTATTTTGTTGAATACTAAGCCAGCGGGGGTACGGTGGGGGCGACCTTTTAGGTTTGAGGTTATGTGGCTTCAATTCCCAGGGTACCAACAATTGGTGCGAGATGCTTGGGGTGGCCGGATTTTGGGTTCACCAATGTACAGAGTGGTACAACGGCTGAGAGCCCTCAAGATTGATCTCAAGCTCTAGAGTCGCTCAACAATTCGGAATTTATCCGAGCAGATAAGCTCCATGCAGCGACTTATCTCTGACGGTCAGGCACACGTAGATACACAAGAGGAACAAAGACGGGACCAGGACTTACGAGAACAATATGATCACCTTTTAACTTGCGAAGAAATGTATTGGGCTCAAAGGATTTGCGAACGGTGGTTGCCACTAGGGGACCGTAATACACGATTCTTTCATTCGTCTTGCCACATTCGTAGGCAACGAAATCATGTGGCTTGCCTACTGACGGCCACCGGGACCTGGACTTGCAATGAGCAGCACATTCGAGATCTTTTTCAGGATTACTTTGAAGAATTATACTCCTGCTCAGATTCTGAGGGCAACGGGAGTAATTTAGGAGACTACTCTATCTTGAGACATCTGCGATGTCGACTCACTCCTACACAATTAATAGAACTCGATCAACCCTTATGTGGGTCTGAGGTGGAGGTAGCCATCAAGAAAATAGGGGGAACTAAGGCTCCTGGCTCGGATGGTATGTCGGCGCTGTTCTTTCAACACTACTGGCATCTTCTGGGTCCATCAATCACTTCGGCAGTGCTGTCGATTCTCCGCTCAGGTAAGATGCTGAAAGAAATCAATAAGACCTTCATTGTCCTGGTTCCAAAGAAATCGCACCCGGAGTCGGTCACAGACTTCAGGCCAATCAGCTTGTGTAACGTCCTTTACAAAGTGATCGCGAAGATCCTTGTTAACCGGCTCCGGCCGGTTATGGGCTCTCTAATATCTCCGTTCCAAAATGGCTTTGTTCCATGTATAAATATTCAGGGTAACATCTTACTTGCTCAAGAGTTAGTACACTACACTAGGCACCAGAAGGCCGGACGGAACCCGGTAGCGGCATTGAAGTTAGACATGAGTAAAGCCTATGATCGAATTCGATGGGATTTTCTAGAATAGGTGCTAGCCTCGATTGGGTTTTCCTCAAAGTGGGTGACGCTGATAATGCAGTGTGTTTCAACTGTTGCATATTCAGTACTGGTGAACGGCAGGCCAGGTCCCTTATTCAAGGCCAGGTCAGGACTCCGTCAAGGAGACCCGCTATCCCCCTTCCTCTTTCTCATGTGTGCAGAGGCTCTATCTGCAGCGTTATGTCAGGGCGTGGTGTCGAATGATCTGAAAGGTATTACGATATCTCGCAAGTCCCCCCCCCCCCTCCATTACGCATCTGTTTTTCGCAGATGACATATTTCTCTTCTTTCACCTCACTTATGACTCTACCCGCTACCTCCAGCATACCTTAGCAAGCTACTGCCACCAAGCTGGCCAAAGGATTAATTACGGCAAATCCAACCTTAATGTGAGCATGAATACTCCTTGGAGGCTTGCCAAATTTGCAACACATATGCTAAAGGTCCCGCTGAGTTCGGGATCAGGCAAATATCTGGGGATACACCTGGATTGGTTGGATCACAAAAAAACATCTTGGCAGGGATAATGGACCGACTCAAGCAAAAATGCCAAGGCTGGACAGGCTTATTCCTTAGCCGGGCTGGTCGCTTGATGTTAATCAAAGCTGTAGTCTGGCCTATGCTTAGTCATTATATTTCGGTCATTCACTTACCGGGGCACTTTTGTCAGGAAGTTCACTCCATGCTTGCTAATTTCTTCTGGTCTGGAACCACCTCCGCAAGACACCTTCACTGGATCGGCTGGAAACATCTGTGCCAACCCCTATACCAAGGCGGTTTAGGCCTGTGCAATATCCAGTGGATGAACCAGGCTTTCCTTGCCAAAGTAGGGGCCCGCATTCTTTGGAATCTAGAAAGTCTGCTCAGCCAGGTGCTCTTAGGCAAATACTGTCAACATGCAAATTTTTTACATTCCAAACTGGACAGCAGGAGCTCGTATAGCTGGAAAGGCTTGCTATTTAGGCGGGACCTACTCCTAAAGGGACTCTGGCGTCAAGTCGCCAGGTCTTCCACTTTTAGTTTTTGGGAGGTCAACTGGATACCTGGATATTCGGCCCAGTCACTTGAGCCGCTCCGCTCTGGTCAGACACACCAATGGACAATCACAAATGTTATGGACCCTCAACAGGGATGGCTCCATAAGAAACTGGCGGCTCATCTACCTGAATCTGTGGTGCAGGCCATTCAGAGCTTATATTTATCACAATATGGGTATCCAGAACAATGGTATTGGGCAGCCTTGGCTCATGGTGAATACACAGTTAACTCGGGTTATCGGCTCTTGGCATCGGAAGGGTGCAGGGCAATCACCTATCCTAACCTACCGCTGAACGTGTGGCGACGATTGTGGAAATTTAACCTCCCTCACAAGCTTATACTTTTCCTATTGCTATGTTTATGGGACCGCCTTCCAACGAGAGTTGGGTTACGCCACAGGGGTAGTGGCACTACCAATGAATGTCCATTATGTAGGCGCTCGGAGGAGTCTGCCTCACATTTATTCCTCTATTGTGAGGTAGTGAGGCCTATATGGTTTGGAGGATACCTCGGGCTCAAGTTCAGCAACCGAGAGTCATCCCTATCAAACTGGCTAGTCCAATGGCTTTCTACTCCCTTCAATGATAGCGACCATAGGGGTCAGGCCTTCCAGATTCTGGCTTGGACTCTTTGGGCCATCTGGTTAACGCACAATCAAATGGTGTTCCATTCTTCCAGTTTTAATCCGAGCAATGTTATTGCGCATACTAATCGCATGATGCGGTCCAATTCTGCTGCTTGGTCTGTATGCCAACAGAACCGGGAACGACAGCACAAGGGGGTAGGATCCACTGTCCAACCAATGCAACCACATAGGGGGTCAAGCAGAATTATTACTCTATTTTCTCGGGGGTCTCCCGAGGTGGCGAGCACTGCTATCAGGTTACACTTTAGTATGGTTTGGGTGCCTTAGAAATTGTGTGTGGGTATAGGTATGGAAGTAGTGGATGCGAATGGCCATTACGTAGGATCCTTTGAGCGGGCGTTATGTTGCACGGATAGATCAGTGGCATCTGTGCTTGCTCTAGCTTATACTGTCTACTGGGTTTTGAGTCATAATTTCTTTAATCTCAAGTTATTTACTCATGATGCTTCCTTGTTTTTGCAGTTGTCAGGGAAGGATGATCTGACCACTGCAAGTTCCCTAGCCCTTTTTGATTTGTATTATAGGTTGGATGACACTCAATACTGCTCCTTGAGTATGGCGGGTTGACACGGTCTAGCTGAAGCTCGAACATTAGCTCGTGCCGCCGGGAGAGGGTGTATCCCAGTAGTCATGGACTGGCAGGTTCCAGGTGGCCAGGCTATTTTGAGACCTCGTGAGGATGTGGCAGTGCAGCGACCACCCAGCGGAGTCGCCAAAATGATGCCAATGAAAATGGGTTCGTACTTACGTGGAGGTGCCACAAAGGCTGCAGTCCGTGTCAGCTTCCAAGTATGCAAAGTGAGAGACATGAAGGACGGAGTAAGGGCTGAGAGTAAGGCTTCCCAGACAGGCCGTGAGGAATGGGAGTGCTGCGAAGGCAAAGCTAAGACGAACAGGGCCGGCAGTCGATACTCCAAGTCAGGGTCCGATGTTACGATCTTAAGTTATGTCCAATTTAGTGTTTCTCTCTCTAGAATCCAAGAGCTCTCCAATTCTAGAGTGAGAAAGTGATTTTCGTGAGAATGAAGAAGAAGTCCCATTTTGAGTCATAAAGTTCACTATTTATAGGAAACAGTGTGCTTATGTCATAAAGTGCCACATGTCGTCCCCTGGGAGTGACACGTCACCAGGGGGGACCCAAAATACCGGTTCTCTGTTGGACTGTCGGTTCCCAAATTCGCTTTGCCTGCCTCGCACAGCGTCGCTCTGCCTGTCTGAGAAGACTGACCATACCATGACGGCATGGTCAGAGTAAACCCGTTGCCCCAGCCACCAATCCAAGCCCTTACTGAATCCCACGAGGTTCGTCAAGAGACGCGCAGAGAACCTGACAGTGGTAAGGGTTACCCCTGTAGCCAACTGCCAAGCGGACTAGGCGCGATGCCCTCCAAGGACCTGCTCCCGTCCCGGAGTGACCCGGGGGTCATTGCCCTGGTGGTGTCGATGATCAATGGTAACATGAGCGGACATGGTCGCAGCTCAGTGCTCCGAGTCCGTGGCGAGGGGTCCTCGTACCGGAGCCCCCTGTGACTGTGACGGCGATGGCTATGAGGTTGTGAGCCCATCCCGGTATGGGGGCCGAAGCCCCCCTTGTGATTGAGACGACGATGGCTATAAGGTTGTGAGCCCATCCCGGTGCGAGGCCGAAGCCCCCTTGTGATTGAGACGGCGATGGCTATAAGGTTGTGAGCCTATACGAGGCCGAAGCCCCCCTTTTGATTGAGACGGGGATGGCTATAAGGTTGTGAGCCCATCCCGGTGTGAGGCCGAAGCCCCCCTTTTGATTGAGACGGCGATGGCTATAAGGTTGTGAGCCCATCCCGGTGCGAGGCCGAAGCCCCCCTTTTCATTGAGACGGCGATGACTATAAGGTTGTAAGCCCATCCCGGTACGAGGCCGAAGCCCCCCTTTTGATTGAGACGGCGATGGCTATAAGGTTGTGAGCTCATCCCGGTAGTATGAAACATGATTGTGGCGCATGAGCGCGGTGCTTATAGCACGAGACAATACCTGGTGCCTATCATGAGAATGGCGCAAGGGCGCGGCGACGAACGTCGCGGAGCAATACTTGGTGCCGGGGCACGTATCATGAGAATCGCGCAAGGGCGCGGCGACGAATGTCGCGGAGCAATACTTGGTGCCGGGGCACGTATCATGAGAATGGCGCAAGGGCGCGGCGACGAACGTCGCGGAGCAATATTTGGTGCCGGGGCACGTATCATGAGAATGGCGCAAGGGCGCGGCGACGAACGTCGCGGAGCAATACTTGGTGCCGGGGCACGTATCATGAGAATGGCGCAAGGGCGCGGCGACGAACGTCGCAGATCAATATTTGGTACCAGGGCACGTATCATGAGAATGGCGCACGGGCGCGCGTCGGGTGTCCCGAAGACAAGATGTGAGCTAAGTGTACCTGTCATAACAAGATAATGAATGCAACATGCAGTAGTGACAAAGTTGGGGAGTGATGGTATGCGGTTGTTAACGACGGGTTTTTCGGTGGTAGCGTGCGAGTTGGGTGACGGGCATCGCGAGAGCGGTGCGCGGTCACGGACGACGGACATCCCGAGGTTGATGCACGACGGACGTCGTGAGGTTGATGCACGACGAACGTCGCGAGGTTGATGTACGAACGTCTGTGATCATCGCGGAGGTGCAAAGACTCGAGAAAACAAGTGCGCGCGGGAGGGGAGACCATTGGCCAAAATGGGGGGAAGGCCAAGGCTAACCCCTCGTGGAGGCCGAGGCCGACCCCCTAGGCATGGGGAAGGCTGAGGCCGACCACCTGGGGTTGGTCAAGGCCAAATGGCCAACTCCCATGAAGGAGCCCAAGGCCACTCCCCCTTCTTGATGAACTTCGGGCGCGCCGACGGTAGGTGGTTTGATGAGCAAAGACAAATCCGAAAGTTGCATTATGACAAGCGTGTCGACGTGAATCGTACCTACATGACGAACGAGCTGTCAAAGTTACGTGCAAAGTGTACGAAGTGAAAAAAAGTGCAAAAAGGGGTTTGCACGGAGGGGTGAACCACCGGGGGAAAATGGCCGAGGCCAAGCCCTCCAGGAGGCCGAGGCCGACCCCCATGGCCTGGGGAAGGCCGAGGCCGACCCCCTGGGGTTGGCCAAGGTCATTTGGCCATCTTCCATTTTTCGGAGCCCAAGGCCACTTCTCCTTTTGTGAACTTCGGGTGCGCCGTCGGTAGGTGTTTTGATAAGCAATGATGAATCCGGAAGTTGTGTTATGACGAGCACGTTGCCAAGAATCATACCCACATAGCGATCAAGGTGCCAAGGTTACGTACGAAGCGTACGAGGGGAAAGAAGTAGGAAAAATGGGTATGCGGGAAAGGGGTGAACCACCGGGGGAAAGTGGCCAAGGCCAAGCCCCCCAGGAGGCCGAGGCGGACCCCTATGGCCTGGGGAAGGCCGAGGCCGACCCCCTGGGGTTGGCCAAGGCCATTTTCCCCCTTGACCCCGTTTTTCCAAATGCGCCGTCGGCCGATATTTTTGATGAAAAGGTGCTCGGATGGTCTCGGCGTGACGATCGCGCTAGCGTTAGTGATGTCGACACGAAATAAAATGTCTAAGTCACGCACGAAGCGCGCGGAACGAGAAAAACACGTGTCTTGGGCACGCGGTTGCTGACAGGTTTGATGCGTTGGAAAATTGACCGTTGACAATGTCGACGTGTTCGCGTGAAATAGGACTCCTATTGGGCCCTTGGATATGACCAGAATAGGTTGGGAACATAAGCCCCCTGCGTGTGGTGTGCGCGGAGGGGCAACCCGAGCGGGCACCGCACGCATAAACACTTAGCAAGATTTTGATGTTGTTTGGCCGACGAGTTGTTGACGTTGTCAATGCATGATGATGAAGAGTAGGTGGCTCGAGCCACCTCGTGCACCACCTACGAAAGCTTAGAATGATTGGGGGTTGAGACAAAGGCACGATGATAGGGCGCAGGGGCGCGAGCATGTAAACGGCACCCGGGCGACGGACGACGAATGTCGCGGAGACGTCACCCGGGCAATGGGCGACAAGCGTCGCGAAGATGGCGCACGGGCGCTGGCGACTGGGTCACGGAGACGGCGCCCGGGTGATGGGCGACGAGCGTCACGGAGACGACGCACGGGGCTGGCGACGGGGGTCACGGGGACGGCGCCCGGGCGACTGATGATGAATGTCGAATAATGAGTTGGAGTAGGTGGTTCGAGCTACCTCGCGTACCACCTACCAAGGATGTTGATGTCGAAGGACGTCGTCACATGGGACGTGATCAAATTTGCAAAAAAATCTAAGTGTATGAAATGTGTAGGGGCGCGATGTGGGCGCGATCGGGAGTCGCGATGCCGGGGCAGTCCACGACGGGCGCATGTGCGCGAGCAATGCACGTTGGTCTATGTTGCAATTTTTTTTTGAAGTTGCCGCCCTTGGATGTCGGTGTTCGGTCGTTGGGTGAATGTGGGCAAGCCGAAGTATGTATGGGTTGTCGGCCGAGAGGTCCGCCGTGGTGAGAAAGGTGAGAGGGGGGTGGTTGTGGTGTGTATGAAGTAAAGACAATAGGTAGTGATGGGAGAGGGAAGAGAAGAAAAAAAATTAAGTATGGATTTTGGGGGTGTATGAGGGGAGAGTAATGTAAGGAAGATAGAATGATGTTTAACTTTGGGAGTTAAGAAAGAAAGGAAAAAAATACAAGTGTTGATTTGGGGAGGAAATGAAGGAAGTGAGGAGGAAGGGAATTAATGGGGAAATGATAAGAGATAGAAGGAGGAGGGGTCAGCCTTGGTCAAGGCATGGGGGTCGGCCTTGGTGAGGGGAGTGTAAGGGAAGTGTGGCGTTGTAAGAGAAAATGGAAGAGGGAGAGAGTGGCCTTGGATGTTGGGATATGAGGGAGTTGTGATTGGAGGGAAGAAGTGATGAGAAATGTAATGAGGAAGAGTGGAATGGGTAAAGAAAGAGAGAGTGGCCGTGAGGGATGAGGGGGAGTGAGTGGTGATTGGTTAAGGTGAAAGAAAGAGGGAGAGAGATTGAGGTGAAAGATGGGGAAATTATATGTGGGTCTTTCATGAGAGAGAGAGAGAGAGAGAGGAGTGAGAAGGGTGAGTGAATGAAGAGGGGAGAGGGGGTCGGCCTTGGTGAGGGGTTGGGGAGGCCGAGGCCGAAGGTGTTGATGTGGGAAAATGGGGGAGGGATTGTAGGGGGGAAATGATGAGAGTGAAGTAAGGTGAAGGGGGGGATTAATGTGAGTGGGAGATAGGGTGTAATGATGAGTGAAAAGGAAGAGAAGTAAGGGGGAGGGTGGGAGAACCCACGCGAGGGTGAAAAAGAAGAGTGTGTTGGGTGGGTTAATGAGTATAAGAGAGAGAAAATGTGTAAGAGAGTGTAAGAAAGAGAGAGAGAGAGAGAGGCATTTAATGTTACGAGGGAGAGAGAGAGTGTGTGTGTGTAAAGTGGGGAAATTGGGGGATGTTGTCTCGGGTAGAGAGAGAAGAGTAGGAAGTGTGTGAAATGGGTGATGTGAAGGAAGAAAGAGAAAAAGTAAAAAGTGATGGGACGGAGAGAAAAGGGAAGAGAGAGAAAGGGAGAGAGGGAATTAAAATTGGGAAGAGAGAGTGGGGAAGACCCACATGGAGGGGTAGGATGGAGGCTGCCCGAATTTGGGGCTGCCCAGGCGCCTGGGTGGTGGGGTGGGGGGGGCAAAAAAAAAAAATTTTGTTGTTGTTGGCCTTTATAAGGAGAGGGAACCACCAATGACTTTTTTTTTCATAATGCACAAGAAGAGAATGAGAGAAGTGGGATGATGGAAGTATGAAATTTTGTTCCATAAAATGGAGAAAGAAGTGATGTGTGAAGTGGGGAAAGGGTGATGGGGTGTTGGATGGTGATGGAGGAGAGGAAAATGAAGGTATAGAGAGAGTGATGAGAGCATGAATGTGGGGAGTAGTGGGAAGATGAAAAGCTTGAAAAAAAATTCTAAGTGTTGAAATTTTTTTTTTTTTTGAGTTCGAGCAAGGATGCTAAGGGGAGGCCGTTGAGGGTGGTGACCCGGCCATGAAAAACGAAATTTTTTTTTTTAAGTGTTGGGCTCAGACAATGATGCTAAGGGAGACCGCTGAGGATGATCATCGATGACCGGTTGCGGAAAAAATGAAATTTTTTCTAAGTGTTGTGCTGGGACAAGGACGCCGAGGAAGACCACTGAGGATGATCATCGATGACCGGTTGCGAAAAAAAATGAAATTTTTTCTAAGTGTCAAGAAAAGTGAATGCAGGATGATACTGTGACCGTAGCAGCGCGGCTCGAGCCACCCCGCGCACCACGTACCAAGTCATTGCAATGTGAGGCCGAAGGGATTGGGAAGGGGTGAAGCCCCCAAGGGAGTGGGTGATGGCATGAAGGGTGATATCAAGAGACTTGTGCAAGAGCAATATAACTTGAAAATTTTCTAAGTCTGGAAAATGGAACTTCATTGATAACGAAGGATAGGCAGCATGCCTTGATACATGGGTATGACGTACATGGAAACTTGCAAAATGAACGAAAAAATTACAAGTGTGGAAAATGCACTAAGGCATGCCAAGGCTTGGTCGGGTAGGTCATATGTCCCGTACTTAGAGTTTGAGCTCTCCGGACGCAATCTTGTCGGCGAAGACAAACTTGAGGCCCCTGCACCACTTGAGGCCATGACCGACCTTCCGATGATAGGGGCAGTAGTTGTGATGGGCTAAGTCTTCCGGGGTAGGTTCATTGTCGACATTGGGCAGGGTTATGGCATTGTCGTCGATCCATGTCTCGAGGAGATTTCTAACAGTCTTCAAGTCACACGGGTATTCCGGGGCAGGCATTGGTTGCCCTCTCTTGTCAGGGCGCCCGTCCCTTCCTTGGGACTAACGCTAACGGTTGTTGTCGTCGTTACTAGCTGCTTCCATCGTCGCGGCCACGGCAATATGAGGTTGGGGCTTTGGGGTCTTTGACGGACCGATCGAGTCATAGGTGCGTCGTGCAGCTTCCTTGAGATGTCTCCAAGACCGAAGCTAGAGGTTTTCAAGGTAGACCATGTAGGTGTCCTTCATGTTCTTGATGCAAATGGGTACAAGGGTTTCATCTTTGCTGAAGTCAGTGCACTCTAAGCACTTGTGATGAAATCGCGTAACATAGGTGTTGAGGTCTTCCCCGGGATTCTGGCGGATCCCGACAATGTCAACGATGGTCACACGTTCCGTCTCATAGTGAAACTTGTCAAGGAAGAGCTGGACCATGTCGGACCATGAGTGGATAGTACTGTCAGGAATCTGATGATACCAAGAGTAGGCGAGGCCAGTCAGGGACTTGTGAAATTCCCGAAGCTTCAAAGTGTCGTCATCCCCGTAGTGCTCGAGGGAGCCAGCAAAACGGGTGAGATGCTCGCGGGCGTTGCCTTCTTTGCCGTTGAACAAGGTGAAGGATGGTTGCTTGTACTTGACAGGGTAGGGCTTAGTAGCGAGGCTGCCAAAGTAGGGAGCATGACCTGACAGCTTAGAGGGGGAGTGGGGTAAGGATGACTGCTTGAGACGGTGAAGGAGGGCATCTAAGTCATGCTTGGTGACGTACGACGCATGTGAGGGCTTCTGCCCTGTATTGATGATCCGAGCCCCAGAGCCCCCAGACGGTACAACCTGAGGCATTGAGGGGATGACGATGGTAGAGAGGGGTTGGTGGTGGTGAGCAACTTGTTGGGGCATGGTTTGCACATGGGTAGTGTCAGCTGCTGGAGGCCGGTCGTCAGGAAAGGTCGACTGGAGTAAGCCGGGGGAATGACTTGTGTTTAGGTTTCGACTAGTTATGTTCGGGTTAGGCTCCATCTCAATTGATTCGTGAGTCTCCGAAGTGCTTCGAGCAAGGCCAAGGCGTGGCGCCGGGGGCTGAGGTGCCGCGAGTCCTACTGTCGAGGGCCCGGAGGACCAAGGCAGCGGTGGTCGCGACACTGGGACCTGAGCAGTGTCCAAAACTAGCCCAGGCCCTGAAGGTTGGATATGAGCAGGAGGGGCCAAACCTGGAGCTTGGGATGACACGGGGTGACTAATGGGCACAGGGTGCAGAGCTCTAAGGCTTCGGGAAGTCGGTGATTGTGAAGTCAAGACTTGGATTGATTTTTGCATTTCTAAGATGGTTGTCATAAGAGTGGCTATAGTGGGCGAAAACTGTTGGATGGCCGCATTGACTGCAACTTGTATGTCAGGTGCGGTAGTTTGTGGCTGGTCTTGGAGACGCATAGCACTAGTCCCTTCTTGTTCGCCGAGGTGATCCTCCTCTTGTACGGTGTGGGTGAGGCCTTGGCTGGTAGCCCTCGTAACTCTTCGTTGTATAGGCATGGAGACTGAGTGCGGAAGATAGACAGACTGCAGTACGATGCTCACCTCCCCAGCGGAGTCGCCAAAATGATGCCAATGAAAATGTGTTCGTACTTACGTGGAGGTGCCACAAAGGCTGCAGTCCGTGTCAGCTTCCAAGTATGCAAAGTGAGAGACAGGAAGGACGGAGTAAGGGCTGAGAGCAAGGCTTCCCAGACAGGCCGTGAGGAATGGCAGTGCTGCGAAGGCAAAGCTAAGACGAACAGGGCCTGCAGTCGATAGTCCAAGTCAGGGTCCGATGTTACGATCTTAAGTTATGTCCAAATTTGTGTTTCTCTCTCTAGAATCCAAGAGCTCTCCAATTCTAGAGTGAGAAAGTGATTTTCGTGAGAATGAAGAAGAAGTCCCATTTTGAGTCATAAAGTTCACTATTTATAGGAAACAGTGTGCTTATGTCATAAAGTGCCACATGTCGTCCCCTGGGAGTGACACGTCACCAGGGGGACCCAAAATACCGGTTCTCCGTTGGACTGCCGGTTCCCAAATTCGCGTTGCCTGCCTCGCACAACGTCGCTCTGCCTGTCTGAGAAGACTGACCATACCATGACGGCATGGTCAGAGTAAACCCGTTGCCCCAGCCACCAATCCAAGCCCTTACTGAATCCCACGAGGTTCGTCAAGAGACGCACAGAGAACCTGACAGTGGTAAGTAGAGATGTCAAAGGGCCGGGCTTGGGCCGGCCCAGCCCAAGCCCATCGGGCCTGCTGTCGGGCCGGGCCGGGGCCGGGCCAGTGGGGCTGCCAACCGGGCCGGGCCGGGCCGGGCCGGGCCTGCCGAAGGGAAACCTAGGCCCAGTCCAGGCCCTGGCCCTAGGCCCAATATCTAGGGCCGGGCTGGCCGGGCCCGGGCCAAAATTTTTTTTTTTTTTAAATTCTCTGGTTATTCAAAATAAAAACTTTAATTGCGATATTTTCTTGTTATTATGTACACAAATTCTAATTTAATAATGTGTATAAGCAAGTAAAGTAACAACAAATATTCTAATTTAAACCATTTCGTTAATTACACCTAGAAGAAACATTTTGCTCCAATTACGGCAGTAGAAGAAAATTTTGTTTATTGTTAGTGACATGTAGGTCCATAAATAATTTGTTGTTACTTAATTGGCATAAGTGTAGACGGATATAACAATAATCATACAGTTGAAGCAAATCTTTCCTTGTTGGATAAAAATTGCATTTAACCAAGGAAATTTATATTCTAGTTGCGAGGGACCAATATGCAAACAAATTAGCGAAGGCTTGTGTTTTGATTCTTGTCGAACTTTGGATGCTTGACAAACCTCCAACCAGCTTACTGGAAGACCTGGATAAAGATGCGCATGGTGAACGGAGGCTAAGGCACGTTTCTAGTTTTAATTAGTTTTTTTTTTCAGTACTAATTTGTACCTAAACCAAGGGAAAATTGGTTCCAGTCGGCAGGGTTAACAGGAAATAGGAACAACTGAAACCAAGTTTGATAGAGAATACACGCTATATAAGGCTAAACTTGCTGGGATCTTTGAACTGCTTTTATTTGTAAATTAGACCATCAAGTCAAGTCATGTCGGGTATGC
>JAVXUO010002511.1:0-182616 GCA_033065855.1 Escallonia rubra
AAATGGGTACAAGGGTTTCATCTTCGCTGAAGTCAGTGCACTCTAAGCACTTGTGATGAAATCGCGTAACATAGGTGTTGAGGTCTTCCCCGGGATTCTGGCGGATCCCGGCAATGTCAACGATGGTCACACGTTCCGTCTCATAGTGAAACTTGTCAAGGAAGAGCTGGACCATGTCGGACCATGAGTGGATAGTACTGTCAGGAATCTGATGATACCAAGAGTAGGCGAGGCCAGTCAGGGACTTGTGAAATTCCCGAAGCTTCAAAGTGTCGTCATCCCCGTAGTGCTCGAGGGAGCCAGCAAAACGGGTGAGATGCTCGCGGGCGTTGCCTTCTTTGCCGTTGAACAAGGTGAAGGATGGTTGCTTGTACTTGACAGGGTAGGGCTTAGTAGCGAGGCTGCCAAAGTAGGGAGCATGACCTGACAGCTTAGAGGGGGAGTGGGGTAAGGATGACTGCTTGAGACGGTGAAGGAGGGCATCTAAGTCATGCTTGGTGACGTACGACGCATGTGAGGGCTTGTGCCCTGTATTGATGATCCGAGCCCCAGAGCCCCCAGACGGTACAACCTGAGGCATTGAGGGGATGACGATGGTAGAGAGGGGTTGGTGGTGGTGAGCAACTTGTTGGGGCATGGTTTGCACATGGGTAGTGTCAGCTGCTGGAGGCCGGTCGTCAGGAAAGGTCGACTGGAGTAAGCCGGGGGAATGACTTGTGTTTAGGTTTCGACTAGTTATGTTCGGGTTAGGCTCCATCTCAATTGATTCGTGAGGCTCCGAAGTGCTTCGAGCAAGGGCAAGGCGTGGCGCCGGGGGCTGAGGTGCCGCGAGTCCTACTGTCGAGGGCCCGGAGGACCAAGGCAGCGGTGGTCGCGACACTGGGACCTGAGCAGTGTCCAAAACTAGCCCAGGCCCTGAAGGTTGGATATGAGCAGGAGGGGCCAAACCTGGAGCTTGGGATGACACGGGGTGAGTAATGGGCACAGGGTGCAGAGCTCTAAGGCTTCGGGAAGTCGGTGATTGTGAAGTCAAGACTTGGATTGATTTTTGCATTTCTAAGATGGTTGTCATAAGAGTGGCTATAGTGGGCGAAAACTGTTGGATGGCCGCATTGACTGCAACTTGTATGTCAGGTGCGGTAGTTTGTGGCTGGTCTTGGAGACGCATAGCACTAGTCCCTTCTTGTTCGCCGAGGTGATCCTCCTCTTGTACGGTGTGGGTGAGGCCTTGGCTGGTAGCCCTCGTAACTCTTCGTTGTATAGGCATGGAGACTGAGTGCGGAAGATAGACAGACTGCAGTACGATGCTCACCTCCCCAGCGGAGTCGCCAAAATGATGCCAATGAAAATGGGTTCGTACTTACGTGGAGGTGCCACAAAGGCTGCAGTCCGTGTCAGCTTCCAAGTATGCAAAGTGAGAGACAGGAAGGACGGAGTAAGGGCTGAGAGCAAGGCTTCCCAGACAGGCCGTGAGGAATGGCAGTGCTGCGAAGGCAAAGCTAAGACGAACAGGGCCGGCAGTCGATAGTCCAAGTCAGGGTCCGATGTTACGATCTTAAGTTATGTCCAAATGTGTGTTTCTCTCTCTAGAGTCCAAGAGCGCTCAGATTCTAGAGTGAGAAAGTGATTTTCGTGAGAATGAAGAAGAAGTCCCATTTTGAGTCATAAAGTTCACTATTTATAGGAAACAGTGTGCTTATGTCATAAAGTGCCACATGTCGTCCCCTGGGAGTGACACGTCACCAGGGGGACCCAAAATACCGGTTCTCCGTTGGACTGCCGGTTCCCTGTATTCGCGTTGCCTGCCTCGCACAACGTCGCTCTGCCTGTCTGAGAAGACTGACCATACCATGACGGCATGGTCAGAGTAGCAACCCGTTGCCCCAGCCACCAATCCAAGCCCTTACTGAATGGACGAGGTTCGTCAGGAAGGGTCGACTGGAGTAAGCCGGGGGAATGACTTGTGTTTAGGTTTCGACTAGTTATGTTCGGGTTAGGCTCCATCTCAATTGATTCGTGAGGCTCCGAAGTGCTTCGAGCAAGGGCAAGGCGTGGCGCCGGGGGCTGAGGTGCCGCGAGTCCTACTGTCGAGGGCCCGGAGGACCAAGGCAGCGGTGGTCGCGACACTGGGACCTGAGCAGTGTCCAAAACTAGCCCAGGCCCTGAAGGTTGGATATGAGCAGGAGGGGCCAAACCTGGAGCTTGGGATGACACGGGGTGAGTAATGGGCACAGGGTGCAGAGCTCTAAGGCTTCGGGAAGTCGGTGATTGTGAAGTCAAGACTTGGATTGATTTTTGCATTTCTAAGATGGTTGTCATAAGAGTGGCTATAGTGGGCGAAAACTGTTGGATGGCCGCATTGACTGCAACTTGTATGTCAGGTGCGGTAGTTTGTGGCTGGTCTTGGAGACGCATAGCACTAGTCCCTTCCTGTTCGCCAGTGAAGAATCTTGTACGGTGTGGGTGAGGCCTTGGCTGGTAGCCCTCGTAACTCTTCGTTGTATAGGCATGGAGACTGAGTGCGGAAGATAGACAGACTGCAGTACGATGCTCACCTCCCCAGCGGAGTCGCCAAAATGATGCCAATGAAAATGGGTTCGTACTTACGTGGAGGTGCCACAAAGGCTGCAGTTCGTGTCAGCTTCCAAGTATGAAAGTTGGACAGGAAGACAAACCTCCAACAAGCTTCCTGGACAGGCCTGGATAAAGATGCGCATGGCAAACGGAGGCTAAGGCACGGTTCTAGTTTTAAGTAGTTTTTGTTTTTAAGTTATGTCCAATTTGTCTCTAGAATCCAAGAGCTCTCAAATTCTAGAGTGAGAAAGTGATTTTCGTGAGAATGAAGAAGAAGTCCCATTTTGAGTCATAAAGTTCACTATTTATACGAAACAGTGTGCTTATGTCATAAAGTGCCACATGTCGTCCCCTGAGAGTGACACGTCACCAGGGGGGACCCAAAATACCGGTTCTCCGTTGGACTGCCGGTTCCTAAATTCGCGTTGCCTGCCTCGCACAGCGTCGCTCTGCCTGTCTGAGAAGACTGACCATACCATGACGGCATGGTCAGAGTAAACCCGTTGCCCCAGCCACCAATCCAAGCCCTTACTGAATCCCACGAGGTTCGTCAAGGGACGCGCAGAGAACCTGAAAGTGGTAAGGGTTACCCCTGTAGCCAACTGCCAGGCGGACTAGGCGCGATGCTCTCCAAGGACCTGCTCCCGTCCCGGAGTGACCCGGGGGTCATTGCCCTGGTGGTGTCGATGATCAATGGTAACATGAGTGGACATGGTCGCAGCTCAGTGCTCCGAGTCCGTGGCGAGGGGTCCTCGTACCGGAGCCCCCTGTGACTGTGACGGCGATGGCTATGAGGTTGTGAGCCCATCCCGGTATGGGGGCCGAAGCCCCCCTTGTGATTGAGACGGCGATGGCTATAAGGTTGTGAGCCCATCCCGGTACGAGGCCGAATTGCCCTTTTGATTGATGATCGATGGTAAAGGTTGTGGCCATGGTCGCAGCCAGTGCTCCGAGTCGGCGATGGCTATAAGGTTGTGAGCCCATCCCGGTGCGAGGCCGAAGCCCCCTTTTGATTGAGACGGCGATGGCTATAAGGTTGTGAGCCCATCCCGGTGCGAGGCCGAACCCCCCTTTTGATTGAGACGGCGATGGCTATAAGGTTATGAGCCCATCCCGGTGCGAGGCCGAAGCCCCCCCTTTTGATTGAGACGGCGATGGCTATAAGGTTGTGAGCCCATCCCGGTGCGAGGCCGAACCCCCCTTTTGATTGAGACGGCGATGGCTATAAGGTTATGAGCCCATCCCGGTGCGAGGCCGAAGCCCCCCTTTTGATTGAGACGGCGATGGCTATAAGGTTGTGAGCCCATCCCGGTGCGAGGCCGAAGCCCCCCTTTTGATTGAGACGGTGATGGCTATAAGGTTGTGAGCCCATCCTGGTGCGAGGCCGAAGCCCCCTTTTGATTGAGACGGCGATGGCTATAAGGTTGTCAGCCCATCCCGGTACGAGGCCGAAGCCCCCCTTTTGATTGAGACGGCGATGGCTATAAGGTTATGAGCCCATCCCGGTGCGAGGCCGAAGCCCCCCTTTTGATTGAGACGGCGATGGCTATAAGGTTGTGAGCCCATCCCGGTGCGAGGCCGAAGCCCCCCTTTTGATTGAGACGGCGATGGCTATAAGGTTGTGAGCCCATTCCGGTGCGAGGCCGAAGCCCCCTTTTGATTGAGACGGCGATGGCTATAAGGTTGTCAGCCCATCCCGGTACGAGGCCGAAGCCCCCCTTTTGATTGAGACGGCGATGGCTATAAGGTTGTGAGCTCATCCCGGTAGTATGAAACATGATTGTGGCGCATGAGCGCGGTGCTTATAGCACGAGACAATACCTGGTGCCTGGGGCACGTGTTGTGAAAGTGGTGCGGCGACGATCGTCGCGAAGCAATACTTGGTGCCGGGGCACGTATCATGAGAATGGCGCAAGGGCGCGGCGACGAACGTCGCGGAGCAATACTTGGTGCCGGGGCACGTATCATGAGAATGGCGCAAGGGCGCGGCGACGAACGTCGCGGATCAATATTTGGTACCAGGGCACGTATCATGAGAATGGCGCACGGGCACGCGTCGGGTGTCCCGAAGACAAGATGTGAGCTAAGTGTACCTGTCATAACAAGATAATGAATGCAACATGCAGTAGTGACAAAGTTGGGGAGTGATGGTATGCGGTTGTTAACGACGGGTTTTTCGGTGGTAGCGTGCGACTTTGGGTGACGGGCATCGCGAGAGCGGTGCACGGTCACGGACGACGGACGTCCCAGGGTTGATATACGACGGACGTCGTGAGGTTGATGCACGACGAACGTCGCGAGGTTGATCTACAAACGTCTGTGATCATCGCGGAGGTGCAAAGACTCGAGAAAACAAGTGCGCGCGGGAGGGGAGACCATTGGCCAAAATGGGGGGAAGGCCGACCCCCTAGGCATGCGGAAGGCCGAGGTCGACCCCCTGGGGTTGGCCAAGGCCAAATGGCCAACTCCCATGAAGGAGCCCAAGGCCACTCCCCCCTCTTGGTGAACTTCGGGCGCGCAGACGGTAGGTGGTTTGATGAGCAAAGACAAATCTGAAAGTTGCATTATGAGAAGCGTGTCGACATGAATCGTACCTACATGACGAACGAGCTGTCAAAGTTACGTGCAAAGCGTACGAAGTGAAAAAAAGTGCGAAAAGGGGTTTGCGCAGAGGGGTGAACCACCGGGGGAAAATGGCCGAGGCCAAGCCCTCCAGGAGGCCGACGCCGAACCCCATGGCCTGGGGAAGGCCGAGGCCGACCCCCTGGGGTTGGCCAAGGTCATTTGGCCATCTTCCATTTTTCGGAGCCCAAGGCCAATTCTCCTTTTGCGAACTTCGGGTGCGCCGTCGGTAGGTGTTTTGATAAGCAATGACGAATCTGGAAGTTGTGTTATGACGAGCACGTTGCCAAGAATCATACCCATGTAGCGATCAAGGTGTCAAGGTTACGTACGAAGCGTACGAGGGGAAAGAAGTACGAAAAATGGGTATGCGGGAAAGGGGTGAACCACCGGGGGAAAGTGGCCAAGGCCAAGCCCCCCAGGAGGCCGAGGCCGACCCCTATGGCCTGGGGAAGGCCGAGGCCGACCCCCTGGGGTTGGCCAAGGCCATTTTCCCCCTTGACCCCATTTCTCCAAATGCGCCGTCGGCCGATATTTTTGATGAAAAGGTGCTCAGATGGTCTCGGCGTGACGATCGCGCTAGCGTTAGTGACGTCGACACGAAATAAAGTGTCTAAGTCACGCACGAAGCGCGCGGAACGAGAAAAACACGTGTCTTGGGTGCGCGGGCGCTGACAGGTTTGATGCGTTGGAAAATTGACCGTTGACAATGTCGACGTGTTCGCGTGAAATAGGACTCCTATTGGGCCCTTTGGTATGACCAGAATAGGTTGGGAACATATTTTCATTATTCCCCCAACACTTATCTATACATTAGTTTATAATTTTATTTCATTAGTCATCAAATAATCAAGGAGGAGGTGGCACCATCTTGTGACCAATTTTTCAAATTTTGCAAAATAGCCCCTTTAATTTTCCAAAATTACAAAAATGCCCCCAAAATTTTGAAAATATTATTTTTGGCCCGAAATATTTTTAAGCTCCTATGCACTCCTAATACCCGAGCATTACTCAAAATTAATGCCCGTCTATTTTTCGGAGCATGGATAGTTATTTTAAACAGCTCCTGAAGTTCGAGACATTACATTCTCCCCACCTTATAAAACATTTGTCTTCGAAATTTACTCTCGGATATCCTATCATTTATCACATCTACGAATCATGCTTCCGTTGCATAACTCTGATAACTATCTCATAGTAGCTGAGCTACCTCTGACTTCCGCACCCAGATTCTTGTCCTACGAATACCCAGACGCAGCTATTTAAATTCAAATCATAATACTAAACTGAAACCCTGTCAGGAAATCACTTCACTATAACTATTCCATAACTTCACGAACGCTTACTTAACGGGTACAAATCCCACTGAGCAGAACCTATACCGCTCGGAATTTTGCACATATCAACATATTAAGTCAAGCTCTGATACAACAGACGTCCCCTATCTTATGTTGATACTACACCAAAGATCCCAACAGCTGCATAATTTACTTATGACTATAAGCCCAACTCTAAGATCAAGGCATACTAAAATACTAAACGATGGTCACACATGACCTGCGGTTTACCAAGGCTAACATGGGTAGGGTAACCAATTCATATAAGCACTTACACCTCACAACAAACAACAAAACTATAGCCACTAGGCTTTCACTGCACACTTTAATACCTCAAAACAACGAGTCTAAATTATTGCCAAGTTCATCACCAAGAGGCGTTTTATCTTAACATAGTTATGTATTACATACTTATGGTTCTGCGTACACTTCACATAACGATAGAAAACTATAACTACTACGGTTTCACTGCACACTCTGATGCCTTGTCCCAACGAGTCCTAGTTGTTACCGAATTCGTCACCTAGAGATGCGTCTCCTAACATAGCGTAACATATGATTCCGGATACCTATGTATTCATTTTCACTAGAGTATAAGGCTCTATGTTATCACATCACTTCCGATTCACAATCACATTATTTACACAAGTCTCATAACCTTATCCTTCAATCATCTGTTTCAGTTAAACATTTAAAACCTTTCGGTTCCCAAAAGCAAATAACATACTGTTGATTATTATGTGTTCAGCCAATCATATACCAAATCATCGAATAGCTTATCCCAATCTTATCCACATTCTCAGAATATACTCTCGTTCACAGATTATCTAAGGCTTCGGAATCTACCGAACCTCATATCCTGGTAGGTGGAACTATTCAAATAATGATAATAATAATCGCAATCAGGCAGTCAAAAACAAAAAAATCTTTAACAAAAATCATGCATATCGGCTCCCGGGGTTCACAACAAAATTCTGTGACATTCCAGAAGAACGACAGACACGAAAATGATGATATATGTATATTGAAGCAAGGTCAAACCAACGAATCCGAACAATCAAAATTGGAAGGAGTTATTGGTCCTTAATGGAATTCATAACTTTCCGATGGCCAGTGGGTCAGATATTATCCCATCAAGTCCAAATAGATTCGAAAAGAACAGATAAATATCTTGAAAAGGAATAAGATGACTCTGCATGAATGGCATCTTCTCTGACATCTCAGCGTAAGCTGGCATTCAATTAAGTCATCATTGAATTCAACAGACAAAAGAACAGACAGCTGACAAAATAGGATTCCAAATTTCCTATCGTATTCCCAAACCAATTCCCTGTCTTGACAGTAATCATTTCTCAAGAACTTCATTCTCACGCATCATCCGAATCACTAACTTAACCATTATTCATACCTTACGGACTTCCAAACACTGCTAGGTTTTTCCTTAACAACTCACAGATACATGATTGGAGTGTAATCAATTCATGCCCCGCATGATATCAACCTCGAACAAGAAATAGGATGAGACCCACAGGAAGATCTCTATCCGCAACATAAACAGTATAGCCACCAAAAAATGTAGAAACCATTAAAGATTCCCCCCCCCCCCCCAGTGGAGTTCTTATCACAATGTCAGTTCCTAAAGGATTGGTCTTCACCCTCAATCACTATGCCAGAGTGCCAGAGTAATGAATACATAAAGCTATGACGCTCCAGAATCGAGCACTATACGAACACCCATTGGGTTAACCTGAGATGTACTTAACACCGCGTCATCAGATGTGACAACATCCTAAGCGGACATTGAATAAAATTTAGTTGATGTTCTAGGCCTTTGCCCCTACTGACCTTGTCCTCTTTCCTACCGAGGAACACTGCTCACTATTACACTAGCAATAGGTACACGACTGATTATTTCTCATAAACATACAGTTCCCATCTTAATGCTCCATACTACCACGCCTAACACATCATATGTTCAACTTCTCCCACACCTGACACATAGGGTGGCCGAAAAAACTGCCCCGCCATCCTGACTAGTATTCTAGGTAGGTCAAACTTTGAAACTCTGTGATGGTTCAACTCTAGTACTCTGAGCTGGTCCAGCACCTTAACCCTGCGCTCCTATAAATCCCATATCATGCCTCGGTCGAATCTCAAAAATCTATCCAGGTCTTAATACCACCGAACCGAAGTGGGCCTCAATCCCTGATTCTGCCCCAACCTTTAACCTTGGGCACCGTACTGTGCCGACTGTAAAAACCTTTTGTTGACGACTGTCAGCTCCTACAAATCTGTTCGGGGAAAATTCTTACTTATCTCTCTTCTATTCGCCCTATGTTTACTTACGCCTTCCTCTATTCTCAAACTTAAACTATTCCAAAACACAAACCCAATAAAGACATTCCACATTGCTCGTCAATCGAGCTGGGATCACCGCATGTCTAAATCCAGGCCTAAGGCCCCACCCAGACTTTCAGCAGCTATCTACCTCCATCAATAACATTCTTACTGCAAATCTAGCAAATAATGAAATCTCATCTCAACCTTGTCTATCGATTTTTAATCTGCTTGCCTCACATTAACAAACTCTCTTAACATCTATTCACAAAATCTCACGGAGACGGCGCACGGGCGCTGGCGACGGGGGTCACAGAGACAGCGCCCGGGTGATGGGGGACAAGCGTCGCGGAGACGGCGCACGGGCGCTGGCGACGGGGGTCGTGAAGACAGCGTCCAGGCGACGAACGACGAGCGTCAAACAATGAGTAGGAGTAGGTGGTTCGAGCTACCTCGCGCACCACCTACCAAGGATGTTGATGTCGGAGGACGTCGTCACACGGGACGTGATCAAATTTGCAAAAAAAAAATTCTAAATGTAAAAAAGTATGAAATGTGTAGGGGCGCGATGTGCGCGATCGGGCGTCGCGATGCGGGGGCAGTCCACGACGGGCGCAAGGGCGCGGGCAATGCACGTCGGTCAATGTTGCAAAATTTTATTTGTTTTTTTTTTTAAAGTGCCAACCTTGGACGTCGGCCATGATGTGGAGGTGGGAAGGTCGAAGGTGGTGGGGTGGACTTGGGTGTGGTGATTGAAGTGAAGAGGTTGTGGAGGGGGTTGACTGTGGTGTGAAGGTGAGGGGTCGAAGTTAGAGGCGACGTCGTCCTTGGGCAAATGTGGTGGGTCGGCCGAGTGGGGTGGAAGAGATGGTGTGTTTTGGGCCGATGGGTGGCCATGGGTGTGAAGGGAACGATGGCCGAAGTGAGTGGCCGATGAGATTGTTGAACGTGGCCTTGGACAAGCATGGTAGGTTGGCCTCGGGGTCGGCATGGAAGGGGTCGAAGGTCGGCCTTGGTCAATGGTGACCAAGGCTGACCTTGGTCGAAGGTGGTGGCTTTGGTTTGTGGAGGCCGAAGGTTGGCATTGAGGATGGCCATGGGGTAAGAGGGAGAGGGTATGGGGATGGAGAGCCAAGGTCGGCCGACCAAGGCCGCAAGGCCGAGGCCGACCAAGGCCCCATGGCCAAGGCTGAGGCCGAGCTTGTGGTGGGTGAAGAAATGATGGAGAAAAAATACGTAGAGAAGTGGCGGCGGCGGGCTGCCGCGGTGGGCTAGGGGCGGGGCGGAAGAGAAGAGAATGAGGTGGAAGGAGAGGGATGAAGGCCGAAGGTTGAAGAGGGGGAGGGGTCGGCCTCGGCCTTGGGTGTGGTGTGAGGGTCGGCCTCGGCGGTGAAGGAGGGTCGGCCTCGGCGTGGGTGGAGTTGGCTGAAAAAAGGAGATGAGGTATGGGAGGTGGGCCGAGGCCGAATAGGGGGGTGAGACCGAGGCCGATAGAGGGGGCGGGGGAGGAAGGGGAAGAAGGCGGAGAGGAGAGAGGAAGGGGGAAGGAGGGGGGTCGGGGTCGGCCTAGGGAGGGTGGGGGGGAGGCCGAGGCCGAAGGGGGAGAAGGAAGGGTGGCCGAGCTTGGGTCGGCAAACGAGGAGAAGGGGAAGGGAACGGGAAGAAGGGGGCGGCGACAACAGCGGGGTGCCGCGGGTGGCCGAGGGGCAGGGGAGAGAAGAGAGGGAGGTGGGGGCGAGGCCGAGGGGTCGTCGATGGCGAGAGGGGAAGGCTGGCAGGAGGCCGAGGCCGCAGGGGCGGCGGCGCCAAGGTTGGGCGGCGCATAAGGGAGAAGAGAAAGAGATGGGGGAAAGATTAGGGTTAGGGTTAGGTCAGGGACGCGGGTCGGTTCGAGTTGGGTCGGGCATGGCGCAGAGAGAGTGAATGCGCGCGTGGGTCAGGGCAGAGCGGGTCCGGGCCCGCGGGTAGGGTTCTGCCCAGATTCTTTTGAATTTTGAAATTCAAATTGATTTGAGTTGATTTTTTTTTTTTTAGCATCCCTAAGGAGGGAACCCCCAAAGACATTCTCACAATGTACAAGATGAGAGTGAGAGAAATGGGATGGTGGGAATGAAAAAAAATTTCCATAAGAAAGAGAAAACATATGTATGAAGTGAGGAAAGGGTGATGGGGTGTTGGATGGTGAGGGAGGAGAGGAAGATGTGAAAGGGAGAATGATGAGAGCATGAATGTGGGGAGTATGTGGAGAAGATGAAAATTTTGAAATTTTTTCTAAGTGTTGATTTTTATTTTTATTTTTTAGTTTGGGCAAAGATGCTAAGGGGAGGCTGTTGAGGGTGATTTTTTTTTTTCTAGGTGTTGAGCTCAAACAAAGGTGCCGAGGGAGACAGTGATCATCGATGATCGGTTGCGAAAAAAATGAAAAGTTTTCTAAGTGTTGGGCTGAGACAAGGATGCCGAGGGAGACCACTGAGGATGATCATCGATGACCGGTTGAGAAAAAAAATGAAATTTTTTTCTAAGTGTCAAGAAAAGTAAATGAAGGATGATGATGCGACCGTAGTAGCGCGGCTCGAGCCACCCCGCGCACCACGTACCAAATCGTTGAAATGTAAGGCCGAAGGGATTGGGAAGGGGTGAAGCCCCCAAGGGAATGTGTGATGGCATGAAGGGTGATATCAATAGACTTGTGTAAGAACAATGTAGCTTGAAATTTTCTAAGTCTGGAAAATGTAACTTCATTGATAACGAAGGATAGGCAACATGCCTTGATACATGGGTACGACGTGAATGGAAACTTGCAAAATGAACGAAAAAATTACAAGTGTGAAAAATGCACTAAGGCATGCCAAGGCTTGGTCGGGTGGGTCAAATTAGAGTTTGAGCTCTCTGGTCGCAATCTTGTCAGCGAAGACAAACTTGAGGCCCCTACACCACTTGAGGCCATGACCGACCTTCCGATGATAGGGGCAGTAGTTGGGCCGGACGAAGTCTTTCGGGGTAGGTTCAGTGTCGCCATTGGGCAGGGTTATGGCATTATCGTCGATCCATGTCTCGAGGAGAGTTCTAACAATCTTCAAGTCACACGGGTATTCCGGGGCAGGCATCGACTGCCCTCTCTTGTCAGGGCGCCCGTCCCTTCCCCGTAGTGTTCTAGGGAGCCAGCAAAACGGGTGAGGTGATCGCGGGCGTTGCTCTATTTGCCGTTGAACAAGGTGAAGGATGGTTGCTTGTACTTGACGGGGTAAGGCTTGGTAGCGAGGCTGCCAGAGTAGGGAGCATGGCCTGATAGCTTAGAGAGGGAGTGGGGTAAGGATGACTACTTTAGACGGTGAATGAGGGCATCAAGCTCATGCTTGGTGACGTACGACGCATGTGAGGGTTTGTGCCCTGTCGTGATGATCCGAGCACCAAAGCCCCCAGACGGTGCAACCTAAGGCATTGAGGGGATGACGATGGTATAGAGGGGTTGGTGGTGGGGAGCAACTTGTTGGGGCATGGTTTGCATATGGGTGGTGTCAGCTGCTGGAGGCCGGTCGTCAAGAAAGGTCGACTGGAGTAAGCCGGGGGAATGACTTGTGTTTAGGTTTCGGCTGGTTGTGTTCGGGTTAGGCTCAATCTCAATTGATTCATGAGTCTCCGAAGTGCTTCGAGAAAGGGTAAGGCGTGGCGCCGGGGGCTGAGGTGCCGCGAGTCCTACTGTCGAGGGCCCGGAGGACCAAGGCAGCGGTGGTCGCGACACTGGGACCTGAGCAGTGTCCAAAACTAGCCCAGGCCCTGAAGGTTGGATATGAGAAGGAGGGGCCAAATCTGGAGCTTGGGATGACACGGGGTGAGTAATGGGCACAGGGTGCAGAGCTCTAAGGCTTGGGGAAGTCGGTGATTGTGAAGTCAAGACTTGGATTGATTTTTGCATTTCTAAGATGACAGCCAAGAGAGAAGATTGAGAGTCTTGGAGCTCGGCGATGGTATGAGTAAAGTGTTGGATTGTGGCGTTGACGATTGCGGCCACATCGGGTGCATCCATCTCGGGTAGAGGCTGGAGTTGGTTGTGGTTGGTCTCTTCTTGATCGTCGAGATGATGCTCTTCTTGGACAGTGCGTATGAGGCCTTGGCTGGTAGTCCTGGTAGCCCTGCGTTGTTGAGGCATGGAGACTGAATGTGGAAGATAGGCAGAATGCAATACGATGCTCACCTCCCCAGCGGAGTCGCCAAAATGATGCCAAGGAAAGTGGGTTCGTACCTACGTGGAGGTGCCACAAAGGCTGCAGTCCGAGTCAGATGCCAAGTATGTTGATGTGAGACACAGGAAGGGTGGAACAAGGGCAGAGACCAAGGGCTTCCCAGACAGAGCTTAAGGGTGGCAGTGCTGCTAGGGCGATAGCGCAGGATGAATACATGACAACAGTCACAGTCCGATGCTTAGGTCCAGAGTCAAGGTCCTGTATGTTTCTCTCTCTAGGATTCTAGAGTGAGAAAGTAAAAATGTACTGAAAATGTCCAACCGTAATCCCCTTTTGAAATGAATTCTCAAGACCCCTCTTTATAGAGATTGAGATGATGATGTCATTAACCGACATGTGGCGCTTCCCGGGAGTGACACGTCACTAGGGGGTCCACAGGTGCCGGTGCTCCACGGACTGTCGGATCGCATATTCACCCAGCCTACCCCGCACAGCGTCACTCTGTCTATCTGGAAAGACTGGCTCCCACAACGTCGGTGTTGCCAGAGAACCCCTTGATCTAGCCTCCAATCCAAGCCCTTGTAGAGTCCCACAGGCCTGAGAGCGGTGGGGAAGACCCGACGCCCAAATGCCAGGTGAACTAGGCGCGATGCCCTCCAAAGACCAGCTCCCATCTCGGAGTGACCCGAGGGTCATAGTCCCTAGGGGTGCGGACGCAAGCCCCCAGTGCCAGAGCACGTACGCCAGTCACGCAGACACCCTGATAGAGATAGTGTCCCGGAGGAGTCGCCTATTCCGCAGGCCGAGGTAGCATCCCGGAGGAGCCGTCTACCTGGCCGGCCAAGGTAGCATCCCGGAGGAGCCGTCTACCTGGTAGAAGGGGAGTCTTCGTGCCAAGGCACTTGGAGCTCCCTGGCAGAGATAGTGTCCCGGAGGAGTCGCCTATCCCCGCGGGTGAGTCCTTGTGCCGGAGCAGTCGGAGCATGTCAAGGTAGCATCCCGGAGGAGCCGTTTACCCGACTGGCTGAGGTAGCATCCCGGAGGAGCCGTCTACCTGGTGGAAGGGGAGTTGAAGAAGGGGAGTTGAGGAGAGCTGAGTCCCTCGGAGCGGTGATAGTGTCCCGGAGGAGTCGCCTATCCCCGCGGTTGATGTACACTCCGGAGAGTGGGTCGAAGCATGTTCCACGACCAAGGCAAAGTGTGCACGGTGTGGTGAATGAGTGTGGTGCTCGGGGGCATGTAACATGATTGTATGAAGTGAGTAAGGTGCCGGGGGCACGTCTTTGTGACATAGAGCCTGGGGCACGGCTGTATCAGCGGCGCGGTGCACGAGCACAACAGAGTGTTAGAGTGCGGCTCCCAGACGCCGATGACGGGGGTCGCGGAGTTGTGTCCGGGCGACGGGGGTCACGGAGTTGTGTCCGGGCGACGGGGTCGCGGATGATGTAAGGCCTCTGGAAGAGTAGTGAATGTGCTAAGGATGGAGGCCAAAGGCCAACCCTTGGGGGAAGGCCAAGGCCATCCTCAAGGGGAGGCCGAGGCCGACCCCAAGGGGAAGGCCAAGGCCGAGGCTGACCCCAAGGGGAAGGCCAAGGCCGAGCTCGACCCCAAGGGGAAGGCCAAGGCCGAGGCCGACCCAAAGGGGGAGGCCAAGGCCAACCTCCTTGGGCAAAGCCATGGCGCGCCGACGGGCGAAGTGCGACGGTCGAAGCGTGATGCGGCGTCGCACAAGGATAAGTTTCTTAGTGACGAAGTCACGTCATGAAAGTGAGAAGTTCACTTGACTTGAGCGTGCATGCTTTGACCGGTTGTGAGCGTTGAAAATGTATGTTGCTTGTGCGGACGTGTCATGCAAAATGAGACCACAGTGGGCCTTTGGGTGCGACCAGGATAGGTTGGGAACAATGTGTATACCTGTCACAATGACTACCGGTGACCGATCCTAACAACAAGAATTCAACAATACGTCATCAACATGGCATGCTAATCGAAACAAAGAATTAGCATATCAGAACCGCATTGTCCTTACCTGATTGGCTTATAGCCGAAGCAACTCGCAACGAGCTGCATCACCTAGTCAAATAATACTATGCTCGTTAGAAATCATTCCACATATGCGCACTCCCAATTCTACCCTTCCCATATAATCATTTATAGCGTCTTACGACAGCTTGTTAATCCGATCCAATAATTGGATCCTTAACCTAGCTTACCAACGCATTAATAATAGCCACTATCTCATTATTTCAACGTATTAACATCATTCCTCACTTCCCACCATTTCGAACGCTGAATTACACGCGTTCCCTAAAATTTGGTGTCAATATGACAAATTATCAAAATACCCCATCTAGGCGGTAAATTATCAAAATACCCCCTGACGGTTCAGTACCACTCCAACACCCCAAATCTGCTTCAAAACAACCTTTCAGGTGTTTTACAACTCTTCCCGGACTAAAAAGTCTTTCGAAAAACTTTATCAGGAAAATTACCAAAATACCCCTCTTCGGGTGGCAAATTACCAAAATGCCCCCTGAGGGTTCTCGGCATCAGAAAAATCTCAATAGGGATTTAAAACGCTATTTTAACTCTCCTGAATTCATTCTTGAGCTAAAAGGTATTTTACAAAATTTTAGCCCAAAAATCACGAATCGGTATTCGGACCGAGCGCTTAAAAGCCTCTTCAGCCAAAAATAGCTAACGACTTTGGAATGACCCGAAATATTGGGAAATGAAACTTCCCAACATCCTAGGGTTCTCATAAAATTTTCGCGCGAAATCACGCTCGTTTGATCTTTTAAACTTCACTTCAAAGTTTCAAAATTCCCACAGCGGTTAACCCCTTTCCCATCCTCGGAAAAATCTGAATTTTTTCCACGATGTAGGTCTCCCAAAAATAACTGGGGTTACAGTGTTGCACTTTGTTCAATTTTGACCCCAGTTGTCTTTAAAATTCCATTATAAACTGCTTAACTTTTTCCTATCTTTAGTGACAATTGCCGTCACTATTCACATATTAACACACACTAAAACACCTTATATGCACATAATTTTCTTCTTCCTTGGCCTGCCGAGACCCATTCTTGCACACACAACTCACGCAACTTATCCACTGCTACTTACACCAACTGAAACACTTCAATTATTCACTATATCTCGTAAAACACACACACCAACACATAATCAAACATATATACACACACCCTCACCCCTGTAAAACACACACACACACACTCACGCACACAGTCACAAGCACACCACCGAACACACACACCATCACATACTATAGTTCCCATAGAACACACACTACCCCGTCGCACAACACACGCTCAGCTACTCGGCCATCCCCTCAACCACTCCCACTCACTCCTGTTTTCTCCCAAACTCGTAATATCACCACAATTCAAAATTAACATCCATAATCGCCAATGAATTCCCAACTGTCATGCCCACAGTCACACACCCACACTGTAAACTCACGCTACACACACTGGACAGTGAACTCACACACACACACAATCAAATTTCATATGCAAGGAGAGCTGGAGATTACCCTTCAAACAAAAATCTCTTAGTTTCTTTCTTGACTCTCTGCTCGAGCTCTCTGTTCTTCTTGTTCCTTCTCTGTTCTTCTGGCTCTTCCTCCTTTCCCGAAGTGGAAAGATTTCCCCTTTTGTCTCTCTTTTTTTTTCCAAAGACTATCCACTTAATTTTATATCATTATTTTTTTTATTAGTCACCATACCAGGTGGCCACTTCTCATGTCTCGGTTACTTTCCTCTTGACAACTAGGCATTAATTTTCAAGAATTGCAAAATAGTCCCTCATGTTTCAAAATTTACGAAATGACCCCCGAAAATTTCAAAAATTATATTTTAGCCCCTTAACTTTCCAAAATTACATTTCAACCCCCACGGCCACACTAACCCCTTATTTAGCTCCGTAACACTTAATTGTCACCAACATGATGCTACTTAATAAAAATATCACCCCTTAATTAATCAAACTCACGGTTAGATTAATTTTCGATATTTCCGGGGTATCACATTATCTTGGGCTTGTCATCACCATGTTTGTCCTCCATTGATGTTGTTCCCAACCTATTCTGGTCGTACCCAAGGACCCACTAGGGGTCCCGCTTCACGCAAACACGTCGATAGATACAACATGCCTTTTTCCAACGCATCAAACCGGTCAGCGCGCGCACGCTCACGTCACGTGCGTTTTTCGCTCCGTGCGCCTTGTGCGTGACTTAGGCACGACGGCGCACTTGGAGCAACGGGGTCAATGGGCGAAGGCCTTGGCCAACCCCTAGGGTCGGCATCGGCCTCCCCCAAGGCCATGGGGTCGACCTCGGCCTCCCATGGGGGGTTGGCCTTGGCCTTCCCCCCCGGTTCTTCACTTTTTGCGCAAAGTCCTTTTCGCACTTTTTTTGCTTCGTACACTTCGTATATGACTTTGACACCTTGTTCGTCACATGGGTACGATTCACGTCGACGCGCTCGTCGTAACACAACTTTCAGATTCGCCATTGCCCATCAAAACACCTACTGTCGGCGTGCCCGAAGTTCACCAAAAGGGGGAGTGGCCTTGGCCTCTCTTCATGGGAGTTGGTCATTGGCCTCGGCCTCCCCAAGGGGTCGGCCTCAGCCTCCCCAAGGGTGGTGGCCTTGGCCTTCCCCCAATGTTTGGCCTATGGTCTCCCCTCCCGCGCACACTTATTTTCTTGAATCTTCGCACCTCCGCGATGTTTACGGACGTTCGTACATCAACCTCGCGACGTCCATCGTGCATCAACCTCGCGACGTCCATCGTACATCAACCCCGTGACATCTGTCATCCGTGATCGCACACCGCTCCCGCGATGCCCATCGCCCAAAGTCGCGCGCTACCGTCAAATGACCCGTCGCCGACGACCGCATACCATAACTTCCAACTTTGTCATTACTACATGTTGCATTCATTATTTTGTTATAATACGCACACTCAACTCATGCCCCGTCTTCGGGACACCCGACGCGTGCCCGTGCGCCGTCTCCGTGACGTTCGTCGTCGCGCCTGTGTGCCATTCTCATCATACGTGCCTTCGGAACCAAGTATTGCTCCGCGACGTTCGTCGCCGCGCCCGTGCGTCATTCTCATCATACGTGACCCCGGCACCAAGTATTACTCCACGACGGTCGTCGCCGTGCCACTTTCATAACATGTGCCCCCGGCACCAAGTATTGTCTCTGCGACGTTCGTCACCGTGCCCGTGCGCCACTTCCATGACATGTGCCCATGGCACCAGGTATTGTCTCCGCAACGTTCATCACCGCACCCGTGCGCCACTTTCATAACATGTGCCCCGGCACCAGGTATTGTCTCGTGCTGTAGGCACCGAGCCCATGCGCCACAATCATGTTACATGCTTCCGGGATGGGCTCACAACCTTAAAGCTATCGCCGTCACAATCACGGAGGGGCTCCGGCCCTCGCACCGGGATGGGCTCACAACCTTAAAGCCATCACCGTCTCAATCACGGGGGTCTCTGGCCCTCGCAGCGGGATGGACTCACAACCTTATAGTCATCGCCGCCACGGGATGGGCTCACAACCTTAAAGCCATCACCGTCTCAATCACGGGGGGCTCTGGCCCTCGCAGCGGGATGGGCTCATAACCTTAAAGCCATCGCCGACAATCACGGGGGGCTCCGGCTCGAGGATCCCTCGTAGCGGGATGGACTCACAACCTTATAGTCATCGCCGCCACGAGATGAGCTCACAACCTTAAATCCATTGTCGTCACAATCACGGGGGGCTCCGGCATGAGGACCCCTCGCAGCGGACTCTGAGCACTGAGCTGCGAGCATGTCCACTCATGTTACCGTTGATCGTCGACACCACCAGGACAATGACCCACGGGTCACTCTAGGACGGGAGCAGGTCCTTGGAGGGCATCGTGTCTAGTCCGCCTGGCAATTGGCTATAGGGGCAACCATCACCACTGTCAGGTTATCTATGTGTCTCTTGACGCATCTTATGGGATTCAGTAAGGGCTTGGACCGGTGGCTAGAGCAACGGGCTTACTCTGATCATGCTACCGCGGTGTGGTCAGTCTTCTCAGATAGGTAGAGCGACGCTGTATGAGGCAGGCAATGCGAATTTGGGAACCAGCAGTCCAACGGAGAACCGGTATTTTGGGACCCCCTGGTGACGTGTCACTCCCAGGGGACGACATGTGGCACTTTATGACATAAGCACACTGTTTCCTATAAATAGTGCACTTTATGACTCAAAAGAGGACTTCTTCTTCATTCTCACAAAATCACTTTCTCACTCTAGAATTTGAGAGCTCTTGGATTCTAGAGAAAGAAACACAAAATTGGACATAACTTTGGACCGTAACGTTGGACCCCGACTCGGACCCTGACTTGGATTGTCGACTGCTGGCCATGTTCATCTCAACCTTGTCTTCGCAGCACTGCCACTCCTCACGGCCTGTCTGGGAAGCCTTGCTCTCTGCCCTTACTCCGTCCTTGATGTCTCTCACTTTGCATACTTGGAAGCTGACTCGGACTGCAGCCTTTGTGGTACCTCCACGTAGGTACGAACCCACTTTCCTTGGCATCAGATGTTTTGCCTTTATTCGTTTCTTCCTTGGCATTAGAGTGGACAGTAACCCTACCCTTAACCTTAGGTACTCAGTTGCTAAATGTCCATGCAGCCGTAAATGTTGGCAATAAGATTTTCCCTCATAAACGATCTTCTGCCAGTAACCATGATCATTACCTATCGTAATCCAAATCCTTGAGGGTGGTCGTAGATCAAAAGTATCAACCTCCATACAAAATCTAGAAAAAACGGGGTGAGATAGCTCTAGAGTTCGAATGTTTGATCTTAGAAATCGTCCAAACTGATCTGCTATCTCCTTATTAAGATTTGCTGGGTTAAATAAAGGCAAAGGGAGCCTTGGAAGCCTTATCCAAACTGCTGCAAAAGCAAATTTCGTGCGTTGATTGAAAGCTGGAGTCCATTTTAATAATCTTAATAAAGAGCTTTCAATCATGTTAGAATCTCTAGACCGTGCCTTCACAAAGTCCACCTAAGAGGCTAATCTGATCAGGGACATGCCTTGCGCCTAACAGCCCTACTATGGCTTTCTCTTTTAGACCCCATGCATTGTTGACGTGCGCTCGGATCGTGTCTACACTAGGTTTGCCATTAGAAAATTCCGCGTTAAAGGTTTGTTGATGCTGTTTGGAGAGTTTAGAAAACTCCACTGGAGAGAAGGAAATGGCATGTTCGCCATTGTGAAAGGATGGCTGTTTGGGTGCTACTGGGACAACCTCAAAAGTAGGTTGTATAACCCTAGGGGTCGGTTTCTTTGTTTAACCCATGACAATGGAGGCAAAAGAGTGAGGTAATTACATTGAAAAGAAGCAGGATTTTCCTGCGTGGTTGTAGTGGTACGGCAAATGCATCCTTGACTGCCTTCGTGGATTGAACCAACCTTCCTTATTTCTTGCCTTTCGTTGGATCTCTCATTATGTTTAGTACTATAATAATCCGCAGCGCTCCTTTGAAACATAGTGCTATTGAATAAGGGAATCCCTTTTATCCACTATTTCCGGATGAGGGTTTGGGAAGTCATCAATGTGGTCAAGGGAGTTGCTTTCGGCTAATGCTTCTGAGCTACCGGGCCTATACTATGTATCTTAAGTAGACCCTTCTTTTCTGGAAACTACCGGAGGTGAAGTAGCGGTAGATAGACAAATAGAACCCCATTTCTTTCTTGGTTGGACCAAGCCAAGCCTAGTTCTTCCCGAAAGCCCAGTCTTTGGCAATACATCCAAGAATCTTATTAGTGATCTACTAATTGAGAATGGTCGTCACGAAAGGCATTTAGATAATGAGAAGGAAAAGAGTCCAAGTATGCCTTCTCATAAGCAATTAAATCACAAAGGCTAGTCGGTCATAGGCAGCCCTCCTAGTTGGGATGGGGGACTCCTGTAAATAAGGTTTTCATAGTACAGGAAAGGAAAGACAACTAGAGAGTATGCCCCCAATAGAGTAGGGAATGAAACTATCAAGCATTCGGAAAGAAGTACAGCTAATAGTTAATAGTATGTTAAACAGGAGCAAGACGGTATGCAATCAATTAAGGGAATGAAATCAAAGTATTTTTTAGCCGTAATACCCCTTTCGCTAAGCCCCTGCCACTGTTATTGTGTGGTTTGGTGGATTGTGATCCAATTCAGAGTGCTTTTTAGGGAGGTTCCAGCCCTTCGTTCTACCTTCTCACCGCTAATCTCTTATTAGTTGAGTGTACTGTGATCACATGCTTTTGGCCTGCCTTTTCGTTATTTTTTATCGAACAAATTCATTATGTCCATAATTCCAGTATAGTAAGTATCAAATAGAGTACCTAGAGGCATCTACTTCAATAGTCTTCCACCCAAGATAGCGAAGAAATGGTCGGTGCTTGGATTCGGTATCAGAAGCTTTCAGTGTTTAGCAAAGTAAGAAAGATAGTATTATACAGTTGAACCTGAGATCCAACAAAGACGCATTTGACCGCCCCCCCAACCAAACCAAATAAGATTCTCTTTGTACGGTTCAAGCAGATGAAAAGAACACATTTTGAATACTACTCAAAGAAGGAAATGAATTGGCTCTTTCTGTATGTAAGGCAATCGTTATTGCTAAAGAACCACATGCACAAGCCAATCAGCAAGGAATGCCACCATTCCAGCCAGGAGGTGGGTTCTTCCTTGGCCCATAAGCGCCGCAACAGAATCCATATGCCTAACATAGGCGTCCAAGCGGGTTAGCCTCTAGGAGGAGTGGGGGTATTCCCTCAGGCTCATTCAGAGGCACCGATAAATCTTGGAGGGCAACTTCCTATAGCGATCGGCCTTCAACCATCCTATCATATGCTACAATATAATATAATCTAGGTGGCCCAGGGCTAAATCCTAATGTTACCTTTTACCCCAACTATCAGCAAAGGGCAGGGGGTATCCGAAAGTTGACTACTTTAAATTGGAAAGGGCTGTTATGGGTAAGCCTAGACCTAGATTCTGAATTCAGCTCTAGTTGAATTGAATAATAGAAGGCTGAGTCGTCTATTGATCGATCAAAGGAGCTTACTTTAGGAGAGGGTAAAGCCAAGTTGAAAGGTTTAGTTTACAGACGAAGTTACTGAGTTGCAATCCACTGGAGGTCAGTATTCAGTAGTCTATACTATCGGAGGTGCATACTCATGTGCTTAATGTGCCTATTGTTGCTCATGTTTTTCATTTTAATTTGCATTTACATTTTGGCTTGCATTTTTGCTCGTTGAGTCTGGCTCTGATCCAGACTCTGACTCAGATTTCATTTCTTTCTTCTTTTCTCCAAAAAATAACCTTTCTTCTTATTCCGATAATAAAATAAACCTACACTAACAATAAGAAGAAAAAAAAAGAACTCTCCCCATCGAGGAAATTTCATCTGATCCTTTCTTCTAGGCTTGTAGCATCTTTTGGTAATTTGGTATCATGCATAACATATTTTGATGGAATTCTTGAGGATTTAACACTAGTGGAAAGCAAGTGGAGGCCCATCATATGATTGCCTCCCTAAGTGTTATGCTTTTTGGGATCTTGGAAACCAGAGTAGTTGCTCCTAATGCCTCGGTTATTTGTGACCGTAGTTTTCCTGGTTGGTCCTTTATAATAACTACCAATTTTCGTGAATGGTAGAATTTCAGTTTTGTGGAATCCCAAAGTAGTTAATGTTACTTGTCTTGGTATGTCTGATGAAATAATTCACTGTCAAGTGAACTTAATAGATATGTTGCTTCTTCTTTTTTTCTTTTTGTATGGATCTAATGATTCTCGTGAGAGATCTGGGCTCTGGCAGGAGCTTGAGTATAGGTCTCACCTTTTTGGGAATGATCCTTGGTTGTTACTTGATGATTTTAATGCCATCCAAGGTGGCTTGGGGTGATGTATGTTGTCCTGAGAAAGAGGGTGGCCTGGGTATTAAGCAGATTGAGGTGTGGAACTTTGCTGCCATTTCTAGGCACATCTGGTCCATCATATCATTTAGGTTGAATTCCCTCTGGCCACAGTGGGTTAAGTCCAACATTCTGATAGGAAGGAGTTTTTGGGAAGTCTCTTGCCCCAGTGATTGTAGCTGGTCTTGGCGTAAGATTCTCATGGTTAGGGATATGATTCACTCTTTTCCCCGGTATATAGTTGGGGATGGCAGTAGGATTTCTCTGTGGTTTGATTAGTGGCATCCAATAGGTCCTATCATTCCTACCCTTGCTTATAGGATTATTTTTTACTCGGGTCTGGGTAGGCGAGCAAGGGTTTTTGATGTGATCTTGGGCTCCTCGTGGTATTAGCATGTGTCCAATACACTTGAGCTCATGGAGTTGCGCGAGAGTACCCCTGCCTCTTTTCGTCCGGTCCCGGATATGCATGATAGAATCGTCTCGACCGTTAGTGGTTCTGGGGATTTCTCTATTACGAGTACGTGGGAAGCCCTTTGACACAAGCGGCCGTTAGCTAGATAGGCTTCCTTACTGTCGTGTAAGTGGCGTGTTCTACGCCATAACTTCGTCTTATGGCTGGCCATTAGGGAAAGGTTAAGTACGTAAGATAGACTTTTTGCTTTTCATGTCATTCCTAGCATGAGTTGTGTTTTCTGTCGTATTCCTTTAGAGTCCCATGATCATCTATTTTTTAGTTGCCCTTTCACGTATAGATTGTGGTCTATTATTCAAAAGAAATGCAATTTTAATTGGTCTATGTCAAGTTGGCAGGGTATGGTTGATAGAGCTTCCTCTGAGTGGCAGGGCCCTAGATTCCCGACATTGATCTGTCGGATAGCTTTTGCAGCATCGGTGTACTACATCTGGAGGGAGCAGAATTCTTGTTCCTTCCAGAATAAGTATACTGATGTGGTTTCTTATTCTGCTGGTCTTGTGCAGGTCATCCGGTGGAGGTTATTCTCTTGTAGAAAAGTAGTCAATACCCTGACTAAGCAATGGTTCCGGGGTGAATGGCAGCTTCTCGACTCCATATTCGTTTGATCTTGTCATGGTTTGGTCTTGATTGATTTCTTTGCGATCGGTCCACGAACAGACAGACCCTTGCAGTTAATAGCATGATTTATCGCGTTTGTTAGTGGCGATGTTTTTTCTACCAGGATGTGGCTTCACATGTTGTTTCCTATGGTCTTTCTCTGTCTATTATTTTGCTATTCTAGCTTCGGTGGTCATGTATTACCTCTTTTCTTTTGATGCCGGTGGGACATGTTTCAGCCTAGTTAGGTCTACTTTTTAGCTCTTGCTTAGCAAGGCTTGCATTTCCATTGTTGTTCTCCTGGGGTATGCCCCTTGCATATGTTGTACTTTTGTTTCATCGATTGATATATATTTTTATTTATCAAAAAAAAGAAAAAAAATTAGAGCAAACAAAATAATAAATGAAGCAAAGATAGAGAAAATCAAAACTAGGGTTTTTCGTGTAGCTGCTTTTAAAGACGATGAACAGTACCCATGCGTCGCGTATGGGGGCGCGTGAGGTGGCCTCTAGCCACTATTCCGGCCAATTCTTTTTACAGTCACAAAGTTATTTTAATTTTAGAATTTTTGAGAAATTTTCAGAATTTTCTTAGATCGTTTGATAGTTTTTATATTTTGTGAAATTTTGAAACTTCTAAAATATGTTCTATCTCAATGATTATTTAAGTCTGAAAATTTTTTGTGTACTCTTTCTATGATTCTAAGATGTTTAAGTTCAATTTTTAGAGGTGATTTGATATGATTTCCGTATCGCATTTATTTGGCCAAAATTAATTATTTAATAATAGTTTTAATGATTGTTTGGATCTGATTTTAGTTTCTATATTTTTCTTACATATTTTAGGCTACTATAAAAATTATGGGATTTTTGTTTTGACCTAGAAATATTAATGGCTATTTTTGGGTTTTTTTCTAATTAAGGAAATTATTATATACTATTTTTTTTAAATTCAGATAATTAGTATTTTAATCTTATATACTGTTTTAAACTATAAAAGCATTTTATGAGATTTTTATTGTGAATTTTGAGGTGTGGTTAAATCTTGGGGTTGTGTTATAGGATTTCTAACTAGTTTTGGTTGTGTGTGTGAACCGTTGTGGATTGGGTTATTCAGAGAATAGGAATGAGTGTCATGTAAGCAATTAATAGTGGTCTTACTATATTGTAGTTGAGATGGCGTTCTGATATATGTGCTACCCACCCAACTTAAGTTACTCAGAGGACCTCTGATTTTGGTTGATCGAGTGATTAGCTAGCTTTGGACTAATGTAAGGGATTTTTATCCAAACCGAACTCCTCATAATTGATTTTCTATGTTCTTATGATTTGTTATCACTATTCTTTTGGATTTTGTTATCGCTGATAATGTTGCATTGTTTGCCTTAAAAACCTTTCATTAAACCTTAAAATGTTCATTGAAATTCTTAACAATGCTCATCATTTATTGCCCATCGGGCATTGAATAACATGTTGTATTATCTAATTATTATCATTCGGTTTATTGGCATGAGATTCTGCATTGGTGTGTTTTGGCAGGAGTTGGTGTGTATTGGAGGATTTGGTGTGTATTGGTGTGGGCACTCACCTTGATGGGCTAGCCAGTGTATTGATGTGGGCTAGTACCTTGCAAGACTAGCCAGTGTAAATATGCATATGTAGTTATCAGTGTTAGTGAGCATCGCCTTTGTGGCTTTACTAAGTGATTACCCTGCACTGCGTGTGTGATTTTCAATCGCTCATGTTCAATAGCATCTGTGATTGCTTGCATCGTATCTGAAAGTCATATTGATATTTGATAAAATCAGTTATGATCATTTTGAAACTCTTGGAAAACCATCATTGAATTGCAACTGTAAATTATTTCGTAATTCCTTCATTTGAGCGACCTTACGGAGTTCTCAAAAGCTCACACTCGTTTGACTTCCTTTCTGCAGGTAATGTTCATTGCTCGAGATTTGGTTTAGAACCGAGCGTGAGAATTAGTATTTAGTTACAGTATTGGTCCTTAGAACCCCTGCTTGGGTGAACTTTGCTAGTTTATTATTCAGGTTCAAATTTAGTTTTCAAGTATGATTGTACATTGAGAGTATTACATTACTTAATGGTTTAGCTGCCCTGATAATTGTCGTTCATTTGTTGAGTTTGAGGGTATTAGTGTCTTAGTATAAATGATCGAGTGAGTGTTAACGTTCCAAAAATTCTGGGATGTTACAGTTGGTATCAGAGCTAGATTAGGTATCACGGTCTGTAGACTCGTACCTAGGCTAGTGAGAGTGGGGTAGGATGATGGTAGAGTTAGGGAGTTTGCATTTAACTTTAAATTGTATTGTCCATTTCAAATGTTTTTACATGACTCTGATAGTAGTTTATTTGTTATAGTATGGCGCGTACACGTAGAGCTGGCACCAGGGGTCGCGGAGGCCAAGCCAGGGGTCGGGGAGTTCGCATTGGGGGTCGTACTGGAGATCAGGAGTTCCTAGCTGGGGAAGTACCCCATGTAAAGCAACAGGAGCAAAACCCAGAACCCATAGCTGCAGCTCTGAAAACCATGAATCAGATTCTGGCGTTCATGGCCCAAAATTTGGTTAATCAACAGCAAGGTATACAAAACCATATTCAGCCACAGCTACAACCTCAAGAGGGAAGTACCCTGAGTGAGTTTAACAAGTAGAATGCTTTAAATTTGAGTGGATCAGTGGACCCTACAGAGGCAGGGGGTTGGATAGTTGAGATGGAAAAGATCTTCCGGGCCATCAAATGTAACGAGAAGTAGAGAGTGGAATTTGGCGGTGTACAAGCTGAGGGGTGAAGCCGATCAGTAGTGGAAGATGGTGGAGACTAGTATGACTCCTCAACAGAAGGCTGAGATGACTTGGAAATGGTTCAAGTAATAGTTCAATAACCGGTATTTTTTTGCGGGTTACCGTGAGCATATATTGAGAGAGTTTGCCAATGTAACTCAGATGGATCGGGAGACGGTAGATGAGTATGAGATGAGGTTCTCGTGGCTAGCGAGATTTGCAGATACGATGCTACCCACGGAGGCTGACAGATGCCAAAAGTTTGAGTGGGGACTCAGATGGAGTGATCTATGCTCGATTATCGAGCTATGTAGAGTTTGTCGATCTGGCACGTGCATTGGAGTAGTTTAGGTCAGACAGCAAGAAGAGGTTTGAACAATGGCAAGGTGGCCAGAAGAGGGATAGAGAGGAGAGTTGAGCTTCAGAGGCTGACAAGCATCAGCAGTTCTCTTATTCAGCACAACAGAGTGCTCACAGTCAGGGGATGGGGCAGGCTCACAGAATTAGGCCAGGGCAGAATGTTGAATTCAGAAGAGCACAGAGCTCCAAAGCGACAGGACGGGGAGTATTAAAATTGTCTTTGCCCCAAAAACATCTTTGAAGCCTGAGTTAGCTCAAGAGTTGACCCTTTATCAAAAGCACACTTGTTTAAAATATTATGAAGTCAGATACGATGCATACGCTGTCCTAGGGTCATTTTACTTCACAGTCATCAATCCAAGAATGAAACGAAAACAAGTTATATTACAAATTATACTAGAAAGTACTTAGCATATGTATTCTTGGTTGCTCTCTGACATTGAAATTGATGAAACTTTTTTAGCATATCCATCATAAAATTTAAAGCTCTTTTTATTCCATTCCACATATTTAGGTTCTCAAATGTGTCTTCGCCAGTTTGTCTGTGTATGAATACAATCAATATGTTGTCAAGATCACAACAAGAATAACCCTAAGTTATCCAACAATAAGGCTAGCAAAAACATGTTCCCAAAATTCTACGACTTAAACTATCAATCATCCTTATACCTGAATAAATTGTTTCCTAATCAGTTTTCTAAATGCAGTTAGATTGGTCATTACTTCCATCATTGGAGGTCCAATTTATTCTAGAAATATCACATTTTCTGATAAATGAACTCTACCATACAAGGGCATGGCTAGACATTTTAAAATGTTTTTAAAAATTGATTTTCAAATATTCGTCAAGGCTATATATGGAAAAGTATGTTTTCTAACTAAGAAATCCAATTGTCCAAATTTTTAGCACTAACAGCACCATAAAAGAATGGGATCACAATTTTGCCTTAGTTTTGAAGTGTTGCAGAGAGTAGTTTTGGCAACCTGAAGAGGAACTACCTTCTTGATATGTTAACAGTTTTTTAGTCACGCTGGTCTGATTTGTCACTGCCAATTTCTAGCTTAATAGGGATTCCGTAACCGCCTTTGAGGTCTTCTTCAGAACTCTAATTTGGAGGAAAGTTTATCCAGAGAGATGGTCATCATCGATTTCAATTTACTTATTAGAGAAGGCAATTGTAATACTCCTCATCCTGTCGATTTTTTCTCCAACCATCATCTCATTTGCTAATTCAGTGTCATGTGGAGCCTATGTTTGGACCCTAAAAGAGAATTTGGAAAGGAAAAAAATATACTCTAGTTACCCGTTAATCCGTAAACTGAAGAATGTAAGTTATCTCCCTCTAAAACCACTCAAATGGAGTTTGTGAAATTTAATAGTGATCAAAGATAATAAACGAGGATAAGCACAAAAATTTGATTTCGATTGGAAGCACTCCCTACCTAAATTTTATCGGTTTCAATACACTCTGATTATGAAACACTACATAGATTTCCTTTATAGGTACTCCTCAATCAAAAAAAATAAATAAATAAATAAATAAACCCTAGCCATATTCAAGAATCAAGATATGATTTTCATATAACGAACTTGCTACTTTGGAAAGTTATCACTGGACGGGTGGACGTTAGGTAAGAATTAAAAGCTTCTCTTGGGCCAACTCTAGACAATATGGCCTTTAAAAAGTGGTCAAATAATCTAGTCAAAGTTAGTAAAAGAGGTGACCCAAACTTTGACCACGACTATGAGGACCATTAATGAGGACCTTGATAATCGTGAACAAAAGTCAACATATATATATATATCAAACAACTGCAAGGAGGAAGAACCTGCAAGGGCCCCTAAATACTCGGATCGAAACTATCGATGTACCTATAGTCTTGTGAGTTCTAAAGAATATTTTTTTGGTGAGGAGGAATATTTGTTGTCTCAAATGAAAATGGTAAAAATATTCTTCAATTTATACTCTTAATAGAACCTGTCAAACTCACGTGATTTGCACGTGATTCAAAAAACACAATTGAAATTAATTAGAATGGTTATTACAATTAAACCATAACAACTAAAATCAATCTCAAAGTATTAAAAGTTCATTGCACAAAACATTGTCTTATTTTCAAATCCAAAATGCTAATTTTAATTATCACTAATATTTGTCACTATTAATCGTATTTATTTCTTTTTTCGTATCAAGTTGCCGCTAAAGATAATCATGATTGTTCCATATTATATCTTGTTATCCAAGGTATACCGACATTATAATCAGTTTCAAACATCTTTCATGAATATTTAATTCTCACTAAACTGTACAAGTTTGACATTGCAGTAATAAAAGTGAAGAAAGTGTTTTAGAGACAACTAATGTCAAGTGAATATATTGTAGTTCTTCAATTTCTTGTAATATATTTCTATGCATGTATGTAATTTTAGGAAGTGAAGCTGGGAATAAGTTTGTATTGTAAGTAAGTGATAAACGAAAGTTGAAAAATAAAGTATCTAACGGAAAGGAGTTATGAATAATAAGTGTATAACAAAGGTTGTAAAATGAACGGAGTTAGGAGATTGAATGTTACATCTTTCAAACCAAGAATGAAGTAAACTCAAGAGATCTGGCAAGACACATATAGAAACTCAATTGCTTATGTAACAAATCTAATATCTGGAGTACAATAGTATGATCTAACGATTCTTATACATTTACAAAGCTTTTTTGCACTAATACGTTTGTATTTAAAATCTAGCATTAAACTTCAGTATTACAATGGTTGCAATGTACTAATATGTTTGCATTGAGATCTATATACATGCACCATAATTCATATATGTAGCATACGCATCAAATACAAATTAGGAAATGATGGAGTTTCTGACAAAAATTTGAACAATAATTCAAATCTATAGCATATGCATCAAATATAAAATTAGAAAATGATTAAGTTTCTGACAAAAAAAATCGATTCAGTTTAGATATATTACTTTTGTTTAAAAAGCCTATAGGAAACTCTGTTATATGCAAGTTGTTTTCTTTAATGGAATTTGATGGAAAATATGTAGTAGCTCTACGATACTTTAGTTTTACAATGAACGTAGGTAGTACGTTTTGATAGGAATTTATTTCAGCAATCCGAGAGCATGCAGGAGTTCAATGGTGATTATATAGAATATTTTAGGTTTTTTTTCTTAGTAAAAGCTAAAACTACCATTAACTCTAATAAAAGCATATATTTCAATAAGTGTGTTTTAAGTAAAGCGACCTAATATCCGAAGAGAAGTCAAAAATATCTTTATTTTTTTAGTAACTCTCTAATTCAAAATGGATATTTAATGGAAAACTTTTAAGTAAAAAATACCCCTAATCACCACTAGTCTTTTATGAGGACTTCAATTTAGAAAGGGAAACTTAACCGAAAAATAAAAAGATTAGCCATTTAATCAAAGTCAGGATTACATATGCATTCAAAAAATTCTAAATAACTCTAATTTTACGATAGCTCCCTTACATCAATATGTCTGAATTCAAAATCTAGAATTAAACTTCAGGTTTTCAATAGTTCTAATGTACTGTTCGTATTAAAATCTATATACATGTATAATAATTTAAATATGTAGCATACGAATGAACATACAAATATGAAATACAAAATTAAAAAAGATTGAGTATCTCAAAAAATATTCAATGTAGTTTAGGTATATTGCATTTCTCTTAAAAGGCTATAGAAAACTTTGTTCTCTGTAAGGTATTTTTTTGAATTGAATTTGATGGAAAAATGTAATAGCTCTGAGATGATTTAATTTTAATGTGAATAGAAGCGTTAGGTTTTGATAGGAATTTTTTTAGTAATCAGAGGGCATGCAAGAGTTCAAGGGTGATTTTATGGGATTTTCATAGATTTTTTCTCCCCTTTTATAAATAAAAGTCAAAACACCCTTAACCTACAAAAACATATATTCTAATGAGATTATTTTAAGAAAAGAGGTTTGATATCATATGAGAAGTCAAAAACACCCTCTTTAATTCCTTGCATCTGCAATCTACTAATTCCTTGCTTCACGACTAATTTTGCTACTCCAAAATTGTCTTTACGTCATGGTGAAACAACACCCATTTGTTGCGTAGTGCTCCTTGATAGCTTTCCAACGTCATACAGATGAGTTCAATCTTTTTTTTTTTTTTTGGTAAATGAGAGAGTGACATTATAAGTACAAGTTTTACAACAAAATTGTTCTCTTTTGGAATGTTATAGCCTCCTTTTGTTTCATGTTATGTCTGAATACATACGAGGAAGTTATGAATGTTTCTACTAAAACAGTAGATAGTGATAAAATCAAATTTCCTAAATTTCCTAAAACAGTAGATAGGGGGCTCCGGAACATTATAGGTGTACATGCTCCACGCTTCATGTTTGGGTTGGTGCTTGGCTTTACCAGAATTCTCACGATCCCAAACAACTAATGCACCAATCCATCCTGTCTCCCCCAACCGCGCTACTACCCACTGCCAACTTTAGCCCCCTCCCACCGACTTCTTGATGTACTGTGTACAAACTTAGACTAAGCTGACATGCACGTCCATATTGTAGGCAGTATATCTACAACTCAAAAAAAAAAAAAAAAACACAAGTGTGTTTTGCACTTTCCTGTGCCATGGAACCAATTACTCAAATATGATGGTTCAATTGTATTTCAGCCACGAATTTTAGCAGTTAATATACATTCCGAACTAAACAGACATTTAAGATTATCAATGGTTTTCCCGAAAATGGGGAGGGGGCGTTGAAGTATAAACTTTATGCTAATTATACACCAGCATAAACGGATGAAAAAACAAAAAGAAGAAAGAATTAATTTAAATTATGATATCTTGTTGAAATGAGCTCTCTTCGGTCATGGCTTCTCTTTGATCCTGCAAGATAGTTTCCAGAATCAACGGGAGCTCTACTTCTTGCTTCTGTATGCTTCTTTTCCTCTTGATCGAATGCTTTCTTTTGCCTCCGCTGGATCTCCTCCACATGCCGGCGCCACAAGGATTCCCTCTCTTTCCTTGGCATCCTCGTAAACCTAGGATCAGCTTTTAGAAGACGTTTAGCTGTTGACCAAGAAGTAAGAATTGTTTTCCCATCTTCTGTTTCTTGGACAGCAGCTTCAGCAGTTATGGCCTCGGATAGCAAAGCCCGGAACTCATGCGCAAAACGCTAAAACAAGGTAAATCACAAGACACTGAATAGAAGCACGAGCACAATTTAGAGAACTATGAATTTCCTAGAACTGGAAAAGATTTAATGGAACGCCAGATAATGGCAATACATCACTTTTAACAATAACTATGTACATAAGTGCCATATGGTTTGGATCAATATGCGCAAGTCCCTTATGGTTTCAAACGATATAGGAAGGCACTATTCGCACTCCCAAAAGGTACTTTGGCGCTTCACTTATATCAGCATATTCCAGAAATGCCCTTCTCTCTCACCCAATCTCCGCCGCCTATCTTCCTCTCCATCTATACTCGACACCAAAATATTAATCAAATCTTAATTCATTGCTGCAATCCGTTCTAATTCGGCCTGAACGCCACAGAATTTTATTCCCGTCGCTCCCTCATTATCGCTGCTGAGATAACCATTTGCATATCTTGTGCTTCTCTCTTTGTTGCAGGATTCTCGTAGGTAGGCCACAAATCTTCCTGAGATTCTCGAATTTGTGCTCTGACTTGGGAGCTTGTTGGAGGCGCTATCCCATGTGGGCGATCGTGGATTTCAGTAGCCATAGATTTTCCCGTCTCACTAGCACAAACTTTCCGTTGGATCTTTGTTAATGTAGATGTAGGTTTTTCATACAGAGAGAGGAAGACAAAGCTAACTAGGCATTTAGCGAAGAGAATACCAACTTGGTCTTGGTTCTGATATTTACTAGGGCTGGCCACTTTGCCGGGAGTCACAGAGCATGCGAGAGTGGGTCTTTCGTAGACCTTTTGCTAAATGATACATGGTTGTGGGGTGGCAACGTCGGGCTCTTATATGACTGGTCTATTAGAGAGAGCTTTTTGCAAGTACTTCACACATAATATGATATATTCTGCTGAACGAAACACAGAGCAGCGGGATAGTATAATAGTAGATAGACGCAATTCTTAAGTGTTTAAACAGATTCTATGTATGCAAGCGTACAAGATATAAATTGTTTATTAAAAATATGAATAAATATTTATTTAGTAATGCTGCTCCTAACTCGGATTCTTCTAGGTTCTTATGCTCCCCCACTCCAGCTCCCGCCCCCGCCCGCGCTCCATGCAACTAAGGTTTCTCTCTTCAATTTGATTTCATTTTCTTCGTATTATCTCTTGTAAGTAATTTTTAGATCTTTAGCATGCGATCCGATATCATTACTGATAATATTAGCAAGACCACCACCAATTTCCTATTGTACTTCAGAACGACGTTTTGGTGCAAAGAATCACTAGATATCATAATTCCAGATTGGCTCTTAACTCAATTTCATCTCCCTGAGACTTTGATTTCTGCTTGCCAGGTCTTTATGAGAAAGGTTAATCAGTATTATGAGCAGCATCAAAAAGAGAAAAAAAAAACTACTACGTGTTGATAGAGATAGGGAAGAGAAGACAAGCAGGTGCAGCCTGTCCAGGTATGTCAATACATTTCTTGTGGGGTGCCAGAGTACTTTGTGGGAGTGCGAGTGGCGCCACCCTGAATACACTGACCGACGTATAATCAACGTAATATTAGGCAGAAAACTTGCAGATCAGCAAGTTATTGTAATATGGTCCCACTGATTAGCGGTTGGATGTTCGAACCGACATGGTGAGCATAATAAGATAATACACCCACGGGAATGAATTGTAGGTTACATGAATTTGAAGTCAGTCGTGGACAGGAGATTCATAGGCTTAAGATCCATGGAACCCATGGAATTGAGTATAATTTTAGAAGCATCCAATTAACGAAAAGGGTTAATTACACTCGCATCTTACGAGGTTTGGTATACCACTCAACTACACGAGGATTTCGATATTACACTCCACCCCTTATTTGAGATTCTCATGTCACGAACCTAAATCAAAGAGGAAGTGCATGGAGATGCAACTGTGAGCTATCCCCTTATACCACTCACCGTCTTTTCCACCATCAACAGGAAACAACTGTGAGCTATCTCCCAATACAGATTCCACCGAATGAAATTAAGATTTTAATGCCGGTAGTAAAAAGTCACGGGATAAATCAAAGAGGAAGTGCATGGAGATGCAAGATCTAGAGGATTATGCGACACCCCAGCAAGATCTTTATGGCTTTATCTAACACTTTATGCCATTATCTATACTACTTATAATGAGAACACGACTTTTGGTGTAACACCCTTTTGGTGTTACACTGAGGGTGATTCTCGCGCTGACACCTGTCCATTTTGAGGACAAAAAAGTAAAATACCACTATCCACAAACTATCAGTTACAGAGAGAGACACCCACTCTCTCCACTTTACGTAACTAACGCCTCATCCAATCTTCCTCCCCTTCTCCCTTCCTCCATCTCTATTGCAAATTGAAATCGGCAGCCTCAATTCATCCTACAACTCTTCTTTTCAATAACTCCAATGGTAAGCTTAAATCAAGAATCCTGCATTATTTTTTATATGCATATTGCATTTTCTTTTCTGCGTGTCCCTTCTCCCTTAAAGACGTTGGCCACCTGTCTTCCTCCCTCCACTGCATAATTTTTCTGCTCTTCACTGCATTTTCTCCAATCTGCCACCTCCACTTGGGACACAGTGGGTGGCGGCCAGATTGCAAGGTTGGCGTGGCAGTGGATGGGCGCCTGGTCGCGGGAAGTGAGGGACGGTAGTAAATCGGCAGTGGTCATGCAATTGGTGGCCGTTAGTGGCCGTGGGTTTGCGATTATCAAAGGCGGTGGTCGTGGGTGTGTGATTGATGGGCAATTCGTTGCCGGTTGTAGACGTGGAAGGTGGTTGTGTTTGTGGAGAGGTGGTTGTCGGCGGTGCTGGGTCGTGGTGATGGCAAACAGTGGTGGTTGCGGTGGTGGGACAATGCATGGCGGTTTTAAAAAATCTGGTGGTGTTTGGGCGATTGGCGGTTGATGGACGTATGGTGGCGCTCGGGGATCGCGGTGTGGGCTGTAGTGACGGCAATATGCATCACCATCGAAGAGACGCGGCGGCATTACGCCTGGGGGCGGGACTTGAGCGATGGCGGTCGTGGGTGGGCAGATCCATGGAGGCCGCGTCATGGGTGGTCGATTGGTGGCCCTCGGCGTGCGACTAGCAGTGGTGGTTGTGCGGTCGGCGATTTAACGAGGCAGTGGTTGTCGTGTTCGTGAGGATGTGGCTGTGCAGGATTGTCGTGATTGCGGAGGGCAGTAGTTACCGGCAGTGTGTGTGTGGGGTGTGTGTTTGCGTATGTCTGCTGGGGGGTGTGTGAGAGAGAGAGTTGTGTGTGTGAGTTCTGTAATGATATTTAGAAATTTTTTATTTTAGATATTTAAAATTAGTGGAGTTCAATGATATTTAAGAATTTGTAATTTCCACCTAATGGATTCTTTTTTAAGAAATTATCGTTACATTGGTCTTCTGCTTGATTTGAAGTTATGTAATGATAGAAACTGGTCAAAGTGATCAGGAATTATACAATGACAAAATCGCACAAGCATCGCGTGTGCACGGCAGCTCGTCCACGATAATAAGAAGTCCAAAAATCCCCACCATTCAATTTCTCTTCTTTATCACCTTTAAATTTACTTCTGAATGTGCAGATATGCTATTTGTTGTGCATTTATTCTTGTGATTGAGAAGAGGTTTAAGTGGAGAATAAGTTATTGGAGTGGAGGTAAATTGGTAGAGCTCATTCTCGGGGTGGCTATTGATCGGGTGTAATGGTAGTCCTCGAACATTAGTGAAAAAAGAAAATGATGATATCACTTTTAAGGAACAGTCGCTCTACGGAATGTCGTAACTGTAGGAAAGATGAAACCACAATGGTTGAGTGTCTCTTCTATACGTCATGTCCTTCAGAGTAACAAGTCCAAACCTCAAACGTAATTCAGCCAAGTTTTACCATCAACCCAGAAAAGCCATTTGAAATACATGATGAAGCTAATCCTTATCAACCTCCCATTTTCCTTTCCCAAAACCCTCATGTATCTTTATGATTACAAGCAAATCAAAGAAAGTATCCCAACTACAGGAGAAACCATTATCCAAAAAGCATACACAAAAGCGAATCGCAAAAATAAACATTGAGCATCATTTGAGTGCAAAAAGGGTCAGCTTACCTCGTGCAGTATCTTAACATATTCTCGGAAAAGCTTTTCGAGGTCAGATTGATCTAGGCAAGGATTGGATGCACGGTCTTGAGGATCTTTCTCCAGCTTAGACTTGGATTCTGCCCAAGAAACCTAGAAACATAGGTACAAATAACTGAGAACATAAGAGCTAAGGTTAAATGACAGCAAAAGCTGAAGACTGGAAAGCGAAAATGAGAGGCTGCTGTGGATGTGCAGGGGAGAGGGAGAAAGATTTTATTAGCTGTTTCGTATTTTTGTTAGGCCTAGTAAAACATGCATTAAAAAGTTCGTATGGATGGCCCATATAGTTTCACAAAACAGCTTCACAGTCATAGGTGTTGGACCATATACCAAAGTTCCACAAGTCTACCTGGTGCCGACAGTTGAACATTTTAGAGCTCCTACCTAATCGCCTCATAGTGCCTTCACAGACTCCACCTTAAAATAAACATCCTGCAGTATCTCTTATTTCTTAATCCATTCATGAAGCACAAAACCCTTTCTGATCTAGATAGACCTAAATTACATTGATGAAGACATCAAGCAGCAAAGGAAGAAAATTAAAGAGTAATTCTGAAGCAACTGTAGCATTTGGATAAAGTTTGACTTCTATGCTTTGGCATAAAGATAGTTTTGGACGGCAAAACCAATTGGGAAGGTCCTCAAACTCGAGGTCAGAGTTCTGGTCGGCTCTCTTACCAACTTTAACCGGACTGCTTGACCACTTTCGGGCCGTTTTCTAGAGTTGGCCCACAAGGAACTTTTCAGCTTATCCAAAACACAACCCAGCCCGTATACAGGGCTTGCCCAAGTAGCACAATCTGTTTCTGTGTAAAATTACGTCACCGCCCTTCAGCGGGATTAGGGTTTTTCTCGTCCGGAAGTACCCTAAGCTATATCTATTGTTTTTCATCGGTGTCGTACTGTAAGCAACAGCTTCGAGTAGAAGTTCTTCCAACCAAAACTAATCACTGTGTTTCCCAAATCTGATTTTAAGAGAATTAGAGTGAGTGATCTTTCTTCTTCAATTTACAAGTTTATGGGTAATCAAAGCAATGATTTTTTATGTGGGCATTCCAGTTTATGGTATAAAATTGCTCTCGATATTATGCTAAATTAGCAAAGGAGATGGAAGCCGCCTCAGCAACAAAGAAAATGGGACAGGACGAGGAGGAAGCACAATTCATTGGTCAAATGAACAAACTGGAATCGTCCATGACCTTGTTGTTAGACAAACTGCGCACATAATGATGGCGTGGAGACCTGCAAAGCAGTTTTAAACCCCCCAACAAAGCCAAAAACAGATAGGGAGAAATTAGACCAGCGTAACGGGAAAAAGACAGGTAGCCAAAACTCTCGGCAACCATTTGAAGTAATGCCAAAATTGAGATCCAGGTCTTGATGGTGCTGTTAAAGCTGAAAAACTGGATAATTTGATTGATCAGATGGAAACGTAAATTGAGATCCCAGTTGTGACGGTGCTGTCAATGCTGAAAAGCTAGATAATTGGATTGAACAGTTAGACATGTATTTTCCCGTATACGAGTTTGACGAATATCAGAAAGTCAGTATTGCTCATTTGAAGTTGTCAAGTCACTCCCTCATGTAGTGGAATTCCTTCATCACAAAACGCGATGATGTTTCTGAAATGAACAGAACTCACTTTAAAATACTGAATAAGAGACAATTTTATCCAATTGGGTGCCAGGGAGATCGCTAGGGTAGGTGGCAGTATTTACAGCAATGTTTTGATCAATCTATAAAGGATTATATACACCGCAGAGATTAATAAGCATGTCGTAGTTATAGGGATCTCCATTGAGGATTTTGAGATCCTCATAAAGTAGCGGGTTGCAGGAGCCTATTTAGAAGGTTTCACATCAGTACGATTGACGAGGCTACTGTGGAAGCCACTGGAAATCTGGGAACGACAAGTACAAAGGCAAAACCGAAATCAAAAGGCTAAGCAAGGGAAACAAAACAAGAACCAGGCCAACACTGCACACAAAATTACTGTGGCAAGTGTGAGCTTAAGGGTCACACTATGGACAAGTGGTGGGTTTTGCATCCAAATTTGCGTGCAAAGAATTTCAAGAAAGGAGGATCAAGGAAGAAGGCCTTTTCCATTTCAAGAAGCAAATGGAAAAGGTTCACGCCTGTGGCACGTTCTCAAGATAGGCCAGATGAATCAGAGTTGCGAGAACCTCACATCAAGAGGTCTTTTTAAGAAGATGGGCCGCATGACAACCCTACACCCTCCAGCTTTTATCTCTTAGCTGGGCTTCAAAAGATGTGGAATTGATGATTACCAAAGACGTATTTTCATTTTCTCTAAAACGGATAAGAATATTGATGAGTCAAAACGTGAGGTAGACCCTCTAGATGGCTGCGACGTGATTCCGTCAGTCCATACATATGTGATAGAGATGCGACCTGCGACAGACAGCTATAGAAAATGTTGATACGTCAAGGATAGAAAGGAGATTCTGCTACTTTGATTCAGCTTCTCATGACAAAACGGTGATCAACGCGTGTGGGAATTTTTTACTACTACTCATTCGAGCTGATGAAGACTGTCCGGAAATACGATTCTTAATCTGGGTCAAAAGGAAAAATCTGATCCTCAGAATCTACTACACTAGTTAAGTGGTCTATTTAAGGTATCTACAACTCTGCCCCAAAAACGAGCCATTGAGGTTGAAATTATGTGATTTCAGGTGATCCTCTTCCAAACTAGTGCAATTATCGTAAAAGTAGCAGATAATGAAGGGATTAAGAGGCGGATCCAAAAGCTCCTTGAGAAAGGTACAATACAGCCCAGTTCGTCCCCTTGCGCCTAATCGAGGGTATTGATTCCCAGAAAGATGGGGGTTGGAGGATGCGTATGATTACAAAGCCTTGAACAAGATTATCAGGAAAAATTGTACCCTTATGCATTTGGCAACATGATGGATGAGTTACAACATGAAGGATCTTTACGAAGCTCGATCTTAAATCCGGGTATCATCAGGTTAGGATTTAGGAAGAAGACACATGAAAGACTGTTTTCAAAAAAAAAAAGACGGGGATTTTTTGAGTGGCTGGTAATGTCGTTTAGTCTTTGCAATCTTCAGCTGCATTTACGAGGTTCATGAATGAAGTACTCCGCCCATGATTTTTGTTATTGTATATTTCAATGTCATACTTACCTACAGCAAGAGTTAGGATGAAAATAAAGTACGTGTTGGATAAGGGCTTGAGTGGATGTAGCAAAATAACCTACTATATGAACCTGAAAAGGTGAGTTTGGGCAACAGTCCTTGGTGAATCTGGGCTTTGTGATCTGTGGAGGAGACTTAAAAATTTCTCTCTCGAAGGTCAAGGTTATTATGCCATGGCCTAGACCTAAGTCAGTGACTGAAGTTCACAACCTATAGCAGCATGCCAATATCTGCAAAAGTTTAACACAGTTTTTTCAAATTGCTGCGACTTTGCAAGTCAAACAAAAATTTGGGTAGGCAGCAAAACACGAAGATACTTTCCACCTTCTGAAGAGAGAGATTTGTGAGGCGCCTGTGTTGGCTCTACCAAAATTCCAGTGATTGTTCTGGACAGAAGTTGATTCCTCAGCTGGGTGTTGTTTTCAGCATGTCATTCACACATGCTTAGTATATTAGAAGGATGGACGCTAGGTTGACTTGATGCTTTCTATCGAGGTGACTAATCTAAAGTAGTGATAACTCACTAGTCTTGATATTAAGTTTCTACCCTAGCTGCAATAGATGTTCATGATTCAGAACTACAAAATTACAATCTTTGACAACTATGCTAAGTGAAGTATTTAATCAAGAGAAATTTGACAGTAAGATGTCCCCTAAAACCCGCCATGTTGAATATTGATATTCATGATGCAATTTCAACCTTCAATTAGTTGCTAACAAATGTGTGTTTATGTCTGCTGTCTTATGTTTGTGATTTTTTTCTTATGACAACTTAGAAAATATAACCGCGCATGTGTTCATGCTTTTGTTGTCATATATTTTATAAATATCTGGTCCAAAGCACGGAGAAAAAAGGAGGGTGGCGATAGGTTCACGGCCAATGTAAAAGATAATCCAATCCCAATAACATTATTCCTAAGAAATTTGTGAACCCCTGTAACAGGTACTGCAGGAAAACTTCTCGCAGATTCTCAAAAATCTCCAAAAAATATAATGATTTAAGTAATATGCAGTAACTAATTTTGAGTAAAGTGTCGAGTGTTAGCCTGTACAATATAAAACTTGATTCTGCATACATATTCGCTGTTTGATATTGCAAATATCAAAAAGATTGTAGCCAAACTATTGTTGAAAGAAAAGAGTGAAACTACATTACCTGAGGATCTTTGATTGTCTCCACCAGTAAAGCTTGATAAGACTCAACCGCCTCCTTTCTGCGAGCTTTTGAACGCACCCTCTCCACTTCCTGTTCTTCTCTTTCTTTTCGCTTACGCATTGCACGCTCTCTTTCCTTCAACTTATCCTGCATGCGATCAAACTAACAAGTTTTAGATTTCCAAGACACGTGAAGTGATGACCAAATGTAAGAATATCATAAGCGTATAGCTAAATTCATAACCTCTTTTGCAAAATAACCACAATCTCTTGAATATTATTCGTCTCTTGAATATTACACAACCAAACAGCTAGTATCTACAAAGAGAAACAACATTGTACACCATGCGTCAGCATACCTCACCCTACCAGCAGACCTGACATGATATCTTCTCCACCCAACCCTAAAATTCTGCAGCCATTGCCTGACCAGCGCAAGAACTCACTTTCTGCAACGTAGAATCAGAGACGCATAAGCGCCCCCCCCGCCCTCCCGCGGTGAAAATATCACAACGGACCAGGGATTTCTCTTATCGGAGGTTCTATCACGCCGTGACTTCCACCTCAGAGGTGGAACATACCTCTTGCCACTAACACAGTTTTGTTTGATGGCTAAAGACAGAATCTAATCAACTCTTTCACCTTCAACCCTCCCTTTAATTGAACCATGACCTCACCTTCCATAGAAACATTTCACCACAGGGCACTGCCATCAAATGGAAGTCTTACACCACCCCTGTCAAGGATGACAGACATGGTCGAGCCCTTGGGGTTCGGCGCATTACAATCAAATTGAAGTCCGACACCACCGGTAGTGACGACCAGAAGCAATGCTCGACACTTTCAATAAAACTCTATCCTATGCGGAAAGGTTTTTGTTAATCAAGTCTAAGGACGATACCACAAGGATAAAAACCACCCATGAGAATGGCAAAGGAGGAGGAGATCCGCCACTCTTAGAGAATAAGCCTTTATCTTCTCTTTCTCTCTCCTCACTTTATCCCTCTGACCCGTACCTACCTTTCTCTCTCCTCTTTCCACTCTCTCCTCTCTCCTTTACAATTCCTAGTCTTTTAATGAGGGAGTAATCTAGCAACTTGTAGCACCGCATTGAACAGGGGATACCATGATATAATATATTCGTCCTACCAATAGTGAGCGTCACGCAACTTGTAGCACTGCAGGATTCTTTTTTTTTTTTTTTTTCTTTTTTGGTAATTCTCTCATCTCTTGGCGAAGCAAGAAACGTTCCATTGTCTCTCGCACGAGCACTGAGTCTGAGTATCGTGCTCTTGCTGACACTACCTCTGAGTTAGTTTGGTTGCCATGGCTACTTGGGGACATGGGTGAGCCTTTTGACTTTGCTACCCCTATTCATTGTGACAATCAGAGTGCTATCCAGGTCAGTAAAAATGATGTTTTTCATGAGAGGACAAAACACATTAAGATTAACTATCATGTCACTCACACCCATCTCACTCATGGTGCACTTCAGCTCATTCCCGTCTCTTCCTCTAATTTGCAGATGTCTTCACGAAGTCCTTCTCAGCAAAAAGCATCTTGCTCTTCGTATCGAAACTCAACCTGGTCTCTAGCCAACCACTTTGAGTTTGAGGGGGATGTAAGAGTCAACTACATAAAATAAGGAATTTCCCCAATTTACTCCTTATGTCAATATTGTATTCTGTCAACCCGTAAGTTACTCCTTGTGTTTATTGCTAGGTCAATTGTAATGCCTACATATACAAGCCTCTTATGTACTCTTTGTACACACAGAAATATACAAAACAATTTTCTGTTGCAACTTGGTATCAGGAGCTCTTTTCCGCGAATTTTCCTTCCTTCTCCCCACCCTCTACCCTGTCACACCATCATTGCTGTCATATCTCATCGAATGCGCCACAACTGCCACCACGGAGTCCATATTACTCTTTTGCTCATCTTTCACTCAATTCCAGGTGTTGTAACCACCACAGACAGGCTTAAAATATTAAAAAATCGAGTCGATATGCACTTTGCCGAAATTTTTTCCGCACCACGATCCGCCGCACCTGCCACTGTTGCCCGCACCCACGCGCCTATGCAATTGTTGAAAAATCTAAGAACCTGAAAATACCCCCGTTAAGACACAAAACCAAAGTCAAAAAAATATTTGTAAACGTGCAGGACTGCTTATTGTTGATAGTCGTGGATGGACAGACGTTCGACATGGCTTTTAGTGTTAGACTTGTTGTCCATGGCAGATCTGTATTGATGGTGGTCATGATCCTGAAGGGTTGCCGCAACACCAACACGATATTCTATTTCCGGTGGTGCCAATCTGCGCTGTGATTCGTGAAGTAAATATGGTGAACTATTAGGGAGAGCTAGTCTGTAGTGGTTCGATGTCTACCAGACATGGTCGGCAGCGGTGATAGCAGTACTCTTGTTCGTATTTTTCAAAGAGAAATCCTAATCGGTTCAGTCTAATGCCTACCGCGGCAATATCTGTGAAGCCCGACCTGCAAACCCAATCACCACTAGTACCACTGCTGCAAAACCAACACGACAGAGGTCGAACATCACCACAATCAAATTCGACATCCAAAACCAATCACAACCAGTCGGGCCGATGCAGCAGTGGTAGTCCTGCTGCCTTCACCAACATTTGAGCCAAATCAATGGCAGTTTATGCACAATCTTCAGATGACTACTTGGGACCCGTAAAAACGACACTGTTCTCGACCGAACCTGAAATTCTCGACCCAGTCATCCAATACAGCATTAGATCCTAAGAAGCCCGAAAATCTGAGTTTGGTATGTTTGGAGAATTTGAGGGTGGCTACCGGCTTTTTGAAGGTGGATAGGAATGAAGGTTTTGGGAATTTTGTTTGAGTTAGTGAGGTCTACCGAGTGAATTGAGAGAATGTGAAATTGTTTTCGGCCGACTGGTAAGTTTGGAGTGTTTGGCCAGTAACTGAACTGATGGAGGCAGAGGACATGGATGATGTTGAATTTGGTGAAATGGACAAGTTAAAAATGGTAGGAAAGTGATAAGTTTAGGATAGTTTTCAGAATTATTTTAGATAATTTTTTCAACCGAAGGAATATCAGATGTTATATAGCAAATTGTCACCGGAATTCACCCAAACTTAAAATAAATCTGGTAGAGAGAATTTTTCAACCAACATATCCTACTATATAGCTTATGCTACTTGATTTTATTGTACCTGATGCCGCCACTTCGCAGCAAAAAGACCCAAGTTCGCTGGAAGCAAAGTTTATTCTTCTCTCTAAGGGGATATTCTTAAACTCAACATAATCTTCTAAACCACATAACAATTAGATAAACTTCTCTTATCGTTTGCAATCCAGCAAACCAAAGAATGTCATCATAACTAGGAATGCTTCTACCCATAGGCTGACTGAGAGCAAAATCTCCAGCACAAACTCTATCGTTGAAGCCAAAATTCCATTTGGAGTAATGAAATCCTTCACCCCACGATCAACGTTAATAAGGTGGCTCCCACCATCATGCATATTAGTCATTGAGCCAGGAAAAACAAAGCTGAGAATATCAAATAATGTAGCATAAGCAATTGAAACAAGGAACATGAGCGTTTGCGTAAAGATACCTAGAATCCACTAGGTAAACCTAACACAACCAAGAATCCACTAGACAAGAATCTCAGAAAAAGAGATGATCTAGATTTCATTGTCTACTAGAGAGACTCAAACCTTAGTTGCAAGATTCTTCAATCCTAGTCACGCTCCCACCCCAGAAACTCGCTCCCAAATCTCGCACCCGTTACCCCTCCCACCCAAGACACAGTATAGTAGCAATACTCCCGCTCCGGAACCCTGCACCTGCTCCACTCCCGCTCCCACCCGCGTTCCATGCAACTAAGAGTCAAACAAAGGCTTTTACATAGGCAACCTGACAATCAATAGAAGATAAAAATAGCAAATCTAAAAGACAGAATCGTGCGGAACAGCTCTGGATACTTATCGAAAGCAGATAAAAACCACATGTGACATGTTTACTATCATATTGTGATTTTGTCCATTGTAATTGCCCCAAGCTTTCAGCCCATGTGTGCTAAAACGATGGCATTATTGTCCTGCTTCAGTTAGGGAACTCCATAGTGAATCCCGGGGTCACATTCTTCACATGAATTTCATATTTCTGGTGTGCGATAGAGATACGTGTATTATGTGATTCAATTGGTGTGATCATTGAGAAACAAGGCCATCTCTCTTCGTAAAGTTTAAGGCATGAGTTACTACAGCGATTGGCTAATTTAGTAAATCAATAGAGTGATCAGCAGAAAGATAACACTGGTACTCATGGACAATATAAAGGAGTCCCAGATCCTGATTTGTTTTTGGATATCTAAGTGAAGGGTCTAAGCTGCACTTCACCGGTAGCGTAAGGCCATAATCTCTAGAGCTCTTGACTTAATTCGGTCAATTACAACAAGTGGACTTAATTCTAATTAACTCAGGGGTTCTGAGTCATTCCCAGAATGTGCCCCAACTCAAGCTAGAATTGGACAGAAAAAGAGACCCCTTCCTAACACAATTATGTCAATGAATTTTAGAGGGCACAATTATGTCAATGAGAGAGAGAGAGAGAGAGAGAGAGCTAGGGGATCTTCAAGTTGTGCGTTGGTTGGAACCTATTAAGCCGTCCCCTAGACACTGCTTGTAAAATAGCAGGAGCTCCATGAGAGAGAGAGAGAAAACCAAAACATGGAGTATAGGTGAGACAAAACATAGTTCAAATACAGAAGAAATATTGCTCTCTTACCTCTTCCTCCCTTTTGGCCTTTGCCACTCTTTCAGCTTCCTCTTTGACAGACTTCAATTCAGATATATATTCATTAAACAAAACCTCCCTATTCTCATGCTTAACAGATGTGTAGCGAGGATCATTCCTTAGGCTGTCCTTCACCTGCAAGATTCAAATAATTGCAGAAGATCAGGTGAGAGAGAAATTAGAGACATAAAACTATGTGTTTAAGCAGTGTTATGTGTGACACTACCTCGTTAGCAAATCTTTGAAAATATCAAGACATATTTAGTTTATAAATGTAGAGCTATTCTAGCCTCAAACCTGTGACAGAGCAATCACATTCAATACTCTTAAAGATTAATGTCATATTTTCTCTGTTACACTACTAGGTAGTGATGCATGCATACTGTACCCTATCAGGGTAATAGGAAAGGAGGATATAATCATGAATCATAGGCTGAAACTCTTGGATCAAAATCAATTAGAGAAGGCTCATCTGGGAAAGATTCATGTCACCCAGAAAAGGTCACGAATAAGGAAGCTAATGTGGATTAATCAATTGAAAGGCACACAAATAAACTTCAGAAAGCCCGATACTTCAACATAACGTATTTTGCAGTGTTTTGCTCAATGACCTATGTTATACCTGTGAAACAGTATGAATAAACCTACAGACAGATATCTAGGTGGGATGTACATTCAGTTGTCATACACAGATAATCATCGGTCTGGTAAAGTTGTTATACAGACGACTCTCAAAGCTAACAAGCAAGTAACAAATGATTGTGGTGATAAAAATAAGCAAGAACAGTTTGACATGTCAACCTACCTTTGACCAACGAGAAGTTGGAGTGATGTCTCTGTCTCGGAGCATGGACTTGAAACCAAATGCAGCTGCTGCATGTATTGCCTGAGATTTCTCTTCTGCAGCTCTTTTCAGAGGAATGACCCTGCAAGCGCAGCATAATTATTGTCTAGCCAGCAGGAGAGAACGTTAAACATAATATATAGCCAATTTACCGTAAAAATCCAAAAGAATCTAAGAGTTCAAAGAACAAAAAATTTCTAAATGAGAATCTCGACGAACTAAGTAAATCATGTTGCCTTAATAGTTATCCAACGTCAATCATTCTGCCAATTGATAAAAATTTAACAAGCTGTCCAAGTTCAACGAATCTAGAAACACATTTAATATCTCAACTGTGGTGATTGAGATAATAGAGAGATCAAAAGGCCATTCAATCGCATCCAGCTAACAAAAGTGAGTGCTTCTCATCAAACAAACAGTCTTACTTTGCAGTATTTTCTTTTGGGCTAGTAAAATTTGCTTAAAGGTCCTCATTTGAGCCGATTGATAATCTGGCACCGAGTATACAACTTTGGTTCTCTCCTGGTTTTTTTCTTTGCACCCATCAGTTTGATTTACAGCAGCATTTGTATAAGAAACCAATAACCAAAACAACTCCTAGCATGGAATTTATGGTTTTCAACATTTACATAGCAGTAGTATAGGATGCTTCTCATCTTTTTGCATTAGTCTAAGCCATATCGGCCCTTCATATGTTTCTTTTCATCTCATGAAGAAAAAGGAAAACAAAAAGACAGAAAACCACCATACCTATATGGCGATTATTATATGGATTTTAAAGCTTACAGAGAGTTGGGCTTCTATCCTGACAGGAGTCTTTACTCAGTTGGCTACTCCCTATGCCAGCAAAAGTCCCGCACACCGGTTCCAGCTTAGGTACCATCTTGATTGCCTTGATCTTAAGGCGCATCGAAATTGGTCAGACAATGTACATTGTTTTGGGTGGTACATCCCAGAAATAGTTGTCCTTTTTGAGTTGACACACAATTTGAGGAGAGCCACATTACTGCTATTAATACCACTTTCAAATGTGTTCATATTCATGCAAGCCCTATACTGGTTTGTGGTGCAATATTCCATTTAATGCATAAAACTAAGATGTTTAGACAGGAAATATGATACTAAATATGCTTGACTTTCCATAGTGGACAATAGTCTGTGGACACCAAAAAATAGACAGGAAAACAGTTTTTTTGCAGACGAAGGGAGTATTTGGTTCCACTTGCCAATATTCCAGAGAGTAGAAAGGAGAACTTATCTAGGTGACACAGAGAATGCCTCGTGGAATTTGATGGAAAAGACGGGAAGACAGGAAGGAAGCCGGCGTAGGGACCAAAATGCAAAGGCATCTAGAAGAGTTTAGGAGCAGATTCAACTAGCAGTTTGGATGCATACTTATATTTGAGTTCTTCTAATGTATGAATCTTTCATCGACCCACAAGGAGAACAAGATTCTTATCCTTGTTGTTGAAAATTCTGCATTATATTTGATAAGCTTTAGGTAGAACTAGTGCCTTTGCTAAAAGTGTAAGGCTAAAAGTGTAAGTTCTACTATTTATAATATAAGGAAAACAAGGTGGAGCTACTTTAGTGGCGCACTGTCAAAAAGGCTACCTTACCATGTTCCACATTACAACTGACTGTTCACTCCTCGTAGCTCCACTTTGGTGTAGAACTTTTTAAAACAAATACTTACAGAACTATTGGGCCAATGAGGTGGGGATTCATTGGGCTGGTCTTCGAACTAACACTAGTACATTTATGCATAAAACAAATTGAGGAATTACTTGAAACAATTTGGGCAGTCCCTAATCTAGCATTAGCACATTTGTAATAGATATTGTGTCCAACTTCTTAATCTAGCAGATTTATTAATTATTCCGCCAAACACTTAAAAAACAAAAAGGGCCAAAAATTCCAAAAATGCAGTTGCTCCCACTAAAGAGGCAAGCAACGAGTAGGACAAAGTTCCCGCAAATAAGGGAGAAATACCTTCTTTTATTTTGTAGGAGACATTATCACTTCTGAAACAGAGCCAGTGTCAACTAGCGCAACTAATTATTTAGTGCAATTCATAATTTTCTTGAGAAACTGTGAAAGCAAGTCAATTAAATAAGCGCAACTGGAAATTACTTGCTACATTAGTAGGTTTAGTCTGTATGGAACTCGTCTATTGCTTTTAGTATACATAAATAGGTCTCTTCATTGGCTGTATTCCTCACCTGTCAACTTGCAAGCACGGCCTCTTCGAACCAGATTTGTCATAACATGCATCTTTTGTTTCCTTCCTTATCAGAGAGGGGTACCTTAGTACGAGGTGCTTCATATTTGAGAAGGGGGGGAGTGAGGCGTGTGAAAGTTCGGCAATCCCTTTTCCTAAAGAGCCACAAGTAATACCAACGAGAGAAAAACAAACCTATCTTGTAAACGTAAAGAAAATTCTTAACATGAGCGATATGCCACCGAAGTTTCAATGACCGTACCAAGCTACTCGTACAGATATTGACCAGTCCCTTTAAAATGACCATCTCTTTCTCTCTCTTTTTGAAAACATAACTAAGGAGTGGTTATCCATCCAGCCCCATTAGCTTTATGGAATTTAGAATCCTTCTCTTGGGGCATTTGGTGAGATACCAGTTATTGGTCTCCCGATCGACATCCGTCCGATCCCAGATCTAGTTCTTGTGTGAAAGAGTCCTAAAGCTGCCTGAACTCATTTTTGACTGCTCATCTGAAGGCAGCAGATAAAAAAGACTGTTGTAAGGCATTAGAGAAGGTAGTGCGTTAAAACCATTGGGGGTTGTGAAGTCATGTTTGTGGCCCCAAAATCTATGTTTTCCGCAGAGTTTGCCAAGCCAAACCCCTTTTCGGTTCAGCGGTTCGGTTCCACAGATTGAACAAGCGAAGAGCATCAATAAGTGACGATGACACAGTGGACGTCGCGTTATAACCGGGTAACCCTAAATACGGAGAGATTCAACCGCGAACGCATTGACACGCATGAGGGCTTTGACATTAAACAACTCGCAGTTCTCAAGACCAAAACCTGAGATGGCTCAGAGGCCCATCACCTTCGTGCTTGGTTTTTGAGTCATTCTTTTTAACAATTGGCTCTCTATAAAGCCATTCGCCATGATTGATTATTGTGTTTGTCCCGGCCTTTTTACTTTGTTTTGTTTCTTATACTCCTACTTCCACCTCCAGGCACACTAATAAAATTATAGTTATCAAAAGAAATTGGAATGCAACTTGATCTCATTGCCCTTTTAAGTCATTTTTTCCAATTTGCTAGCTTACAGCCTTTTAAATATCAGTAAGGCAGTTGCATTAGTAAAATCATATTTCTTCTTGCCACGTTATAGAAGTGAATATCTCAAAGGTGCATTATATTTATGGCTAAATTGAAGCCAACGGTGCCAGTCACATGCGGATGCTAACAGTTAAAGTTACATGTGTAACAAGCTCCATACAAATTGATACCTTTCATTCAAAACAATTTCTCGCTCTTTCCGATCCAATGCTTCGAAACGTGGATCATTACTCCACTTCTTCCTGAATGTGTGATAATCAGTAGTGTGGTCGATATCCTGAAAGATGGATAAACACTTAGGGGGCAATTCATAGTTTCGTGATCTAAAACACAAACAATGAAGTAAAGTACTCAACATAATCAGATGAGACAAACCTCGTTGGCTTCTTCCAATAGCTGCTTGAACCCCTCAATTGCAGCTTTCTGTGCGGCTCGTTTCTCCTTGCGTTCTTCTTCGGCACGTGTGCGAACATAGTGCTCAAACAGGGTCCTCCGAGCACTGTAATTTGGAATTGCCTGAAAAGGAAAAATCTTGTGTTGATAAAATAAAGAAGAAACTTCTCAGAAAAGTACTTTCACAAAAGTTTCATTATATCCCACAAACACAACATAATCAACCAATCTCTAATTTTATTTCTACTAGAAGAAGCTCAACAAATGCACACAATAACAAAATATCAAGAGCATTGAGGAGTTTTTTGGCTTATCAACAGCAGTAGAATTATCAAAGCAAATTTGGAAGTCTGTGTTGAGGGTTCTCTAATTTATGAAGCAAAAAAGTTAATCATATGAGAAACCTATGATTTTCGCAAACGATACAAGAGTCACAGTAGAGGCAACCACATAATTGACATTAACAGGACTTACAGCAAAACTTACATGATATGGACTGAAATTGAATACTTCCTAGCAGTAGAGCGTTGAAAGCGGAAAGGTCAATATGATTCCATGATTACCTTCTCGAATCATTTTCTTAGCCTAATGGTTATCATCATCATCATCATCTAAGCCTTTGCCTTGGGGACGGCTACGTAAATCCTTTTCTCCCGTTCTCCCCTATCTAAGCAAATGCTTACAGCGTCAGGTGTGGACTATTCGATCCAGCCACAGTTGAATTTGTTTCAATCTATATCTCGAATCAGAATGCTTCATCAAACTAAAGTCCCATCAAGTGGTCCCCAATATGAGCCCAAACTGTCAATAGTGCTCCTTGACACGAACTAAAAATGTCTACAAAAATGTTTTCGGTGACATTCCCCTATATGAGTTGAAGCCGGACCAAAATTTCACCAGAAACTCCTTTACACGAGTTGAAACTAACAAGTCTATTTTTAGTGACACTCCCCTGCATGATTGCAGCACTCAAAATTGAAGAACTTCTTGACAGTTGACACGAGATAAAAATGTATACAAATATATTTTCTAAGTGATACTCCCCTGTACGAGTTGAAGCTGCATTCTAACGTTTCTTCAAGAAGTCCTTGCCAGTAGTTGCAAATGTCAACTTCTTAATAGATTGTCTGTAGAAGTACTTATGGAGAACAAGTTGAACTACTTTTGATTTGATCCCTCCGGAGTACGTAGGCACTTGACCTAAATATGATTTTTGTCACAAAATCGCAAATGTCACCAACTTTCGAGACTAGCCCACCATTCAAGCACTACTAAATCGTGCCTCTAACCCAAGTCTGAAGGGGCATTTGTAGAAGGATACATTTAATGCCAATCACAAATTGTCACGTGTTATTTATTTTCTTTGGAAAAACAAATTTACTGACAAACAGGAAGGTGACACGTGCCAGCTAAGGTATGGATATGACTAAAAAACTAAATTGACAATGATCATCATTGTGATCATCTTTAGTATGTCAGGATGAGGTGATCTGGCCTATCAAAATACATTATGCATCACTTGAAGTTTATAGCAATACGATAATTATTGCTATAGTCCAACAGCAGTACTCCTATCTAGCACCATATATAAGGGGTGAGCCTTGGGAGAAGAAGAAAGTTTTACATTATGCTGTGAGAGAGCATTGCCAGATTCAAAGCTCTAAGCTCTGATGGATTTTCTCTACAATATTCAAAGTCAAGCTACTAGACCTGCTCTACAAAGATCGTTATCTTTTCTAGAAAGAATCGCTTGCTCATTTAGAGATCAAGCTACAACCCCTCAAATTGACGTCTTCAAGTTTTGCAATCATTCTCACTCAAATCTACAAAGAATTGTGCCTTAAAATTTGGTATCAAGCTGCTTGACCTCGAATTGATATTTTTGAAACAAAAGAATCACAAGACTCCATCTTTCTTGCGAGATTCATTCAGGGACTGTACTCCCTTCCTTTAGATCAAAATATACATATTTTTTGTTATTTTTCTTGTTCTCTATTTGCATACTCGAAATTGTGTGTACACCGCCACCCCCACTTTCTTGCGGATATACTGATTCCTTATTCTATTCCTCATTGTGCCGCCGATTATCGATCTAGGCATTCGTATTTCAACTACACTTGCCTTATGAATATAGTCTTTACTTAGTTGCCCAACATTTTGAACCATACGACATTGCTGGACTCGCTACCATCTTGTTCCTTCAATTTGAGAGGAACACTATGATAACACGAAACTTTAGAAGCAAACCTCCTCTTTAGCACCAATATGGTCTTATCATGAGGGCAACACGTTTCCTACTCTCTCCCCTTGTGCATTATGGATCCGACAGTACCTAAAGATATTTTTCTAAGATACTTATTGCCCATCAATATTCGCATTTACTACTACTCTAGTCTCATATTTAACAATTTATCATCTGAAAATAACATACACCATAAGACCTCATCCTGAATATTCTTAGTAAGCTCGTCCATAACTAGAAGTAATATGCGCCTAGAGCTGACCTTTGGTGAGATTGAATCCCCGATGTACCCTCTCAAAGCCTCCACTAGTTCTTCAGACTTGCCCACTCAATTCACCTATTATAAAGAACTTCTGACATTCCATATAGAACTCCATCCATATCCTCCCATAATCCCTATTTGTTATCTAGCTAACTAAATGTTATCCAGTTTGGTTGACATTCTTTGTATCTTTTTCTACTAAATCCAGATCTCCATTTTCGTGAGACTAATCGTCGAGAATTCTACACCAGCTCTTTAGCAAAAATATTTGAAGGTTAGTACCAAAGGACATCGCACCATATTTTTTAATACTCAAACCATTCAACTTTTTCCTTCAATTTAAGATTCAGACAAACACTATGGTGCAAATTGAACTTACTATACTCAAATACCTTTACCTTTTGCCGATATGTAAGTACTCCTAGTTTGACGATCAATTGATGTCTTATGACCAAAAATGACCTTAGGGCACTTCGGCAGCTTTTCAGGACATAAAACAAATTTAGTTCTTGGAGCTAATTCTGGTTTCAGAAAATGTTTTTGTGGCTAAACCAGCTCACACAAATTCTTAGTGATGTTACAGGACACTGTGACCTTTCAGAAGCCCTCCAACTACAAATTTTTAAGTTAAGAGTCAACCATATATCTACTATAAGCATGTAAATTTTAAGATTAAGTTCTTACACCTCTTAGCACAAAATTTCGTAGCAACCTTTTGTATGTCATTTAGGGCATTGGAACGCATTTGCAAGTCTTCATCCAATGAAGATGAAGCCAAAGACTAAAAACTTCTCTCTTCATTTTCATCGACTAAAACATCATCAAAAGAGCACTCAATTGTGAGATTTGCTTAGCTAAGACAAAGCAAACTTCACCTCAACAATTCTCCTATCACTTCATTCTAGTAGCTCTCTATGTTACATGGACCCTTCACTTTGGGATGAAGGCGCGGTGTCGATACGACCGGACACGGACACCGGTAAGGGATCCGCCACGTTGACAGTTCGGGTGGAAGAAGGTCAAAAAAAGAAGAGGGCTGCAGATCTGGTCCGTTAGGAAAGAAGAAGAAGAAATAGAGGAGAAAAGAGCGGAGGGGAGGGAGAGGCTGACCTTTTATCACCTGGGAGACAGTGTTGACAGAGGGAGTGTTGACAGATCTGATTAGCTGTTAAATGTTTGTCTTTTCCCTTTTTCTTGTGGTGAAAATATCATTTGCAACACCAAGTTTCATACAAATATCAAATATAACCCAAATGAAGTAAAAAAAACTCCGTGAGACTTCAAACTCAACCCTATAAGTTCAGACGTGTCCCCGCGTCCGTGTCCCTGCGTCCTTGTCCCCCTGTCCTGAAATTTCAGAAATTGGCGAGTCCGACAGTTGGAAATGTGTTGGATCCGGACACCGAGTCCATGTAACATAGGTAACGCTCCAATTAGTGCACTTAACCTTTCAAAACTCTATTAGAACGATAATATTGAAATTTAATGAAAACCACAACAAATCAAAACAAATAACCCAAAAATCAAGCCAATCAAATATTATATTATTCTTTGTTTCACATCCTTTTTTATTTAGAAAACGTGTTTGCAATGCACTCTCCATCAAATTTAGAATCAACAAACCTTAAAGCGTGGATCAAACACTATCTTCGGAAGTTCCTTCTCCCATTTTGAAAATGGTGCCACTCCACGTTCCTTAAGCATCTCCTAGAAATTTCAAATATTTAACAGATAAGTAAATGCCAAAACATCAACAAGACTAAGGAGGGATAAAATATATCCAAAAAAATTTCAAAACAGCAACTAAATCGACGAAAAATGAGTGTGACAATAATATATGCGAAACTCTAGTCACCATCTTCAACTTTTTACAACTCATGCAAAATTCATGTTAAACAAATGGAACCCCGCAAGTCACGTGCACTTTTCAATTTCTTGGGGTTGGAAGGGGGGGAGGGGGCAGGATATAGAAAATTTCTAAGGTTGTTAAGCAAATGTATCATCTTTTTGTCTTTTCAGAGGAAATGCGTGCATAAGTTCTTTTAGTCAAACGACATCTGCCAAGATGCTTACTTTTTTTACCATCTCCTACTTTCACTGTCAAATTTGCAACTTTCCATTCGATGGCTTGAACTTAAGATGAAATGATGTGTAACTCACTGTTCCCTGGTACGTGGGTAACTTTTACATGTGGTAGGCATAGGGGAGCATGGTGCATGATTTAGCAGTACGCAATATGTGGGAGGTAAGCTTAGTTGGTTCACTACGGGGTTGAAATATGCAAGAATCGCTTATAAGGTTTGTGATGCGCCTCAAAGATCCAAATTCACTTTTGACAAGCGTGCACGTACTCGCATCATCCAACTCACCAAGTCACTGCCGTGCACCCACCATTGCCCTCGTGTCACCATCAGTAATAGTCACTGTCGCCGGTCAGCTGTAGTTGATCCGCCATCACTGCCTAGCCATCACCTGTCCGCTGTCACCCACTAGCAATTTCCGCTTAGCCACCGCCACCCTCCATGCTATTTCATCTTGCCAACGTCGTCACCCATCGGCCATATTTGATGCTGTGTCCTGCCGCCATCAATTGACTCCAGTTTGTCACCTCGTCTTTCTCAGGACTTCTCAAATTTGCTTTGTTTTGTGTCCCCAAAACCAAAAAAAAAAAATCTTTTGCTCTTACGGGCCAAGCATTTCTCAAACTACTGCCACGTCCATATCTTCATCTCTGCACCGCCAAACGCTGTCGATCTCTCAAGGTAAAGGTGGTCACCTACTTTGGCAAGCTAGGCGTTTCTCCCATGTTTATTTGGTGCTCTTGTTCTATTATTATGCTGTCACGGATTTATTGCGGTCCATCTTGTTACCCACCTATCGACTCCAATACACAACTTCAATTCGCAACCTAAGTTGGAACAGTCCTACTTAATAACCTTCAACAGAATCTGTTTTCTACGAAGACGTCACGATAATTTTATTCAACTTCTTGTCATAATTTTACATTTGTTTTTGGCACATCCTTTAATTTCTACCTTCGCCTAATCATGACCTTTACTATGATGTTCAACAAAGAACTAGAAACCAAACATGATGCTTGGATGAAAAAGTCAATTCCCTCGCTGATTCCATGAACAATCTTAAGCACTCTATCGACCTATCTTAATTTGGCAAGATTGATGATAGCATTGACCGCAAGCATGAGAACTTTCAGCTGTATTTCTTTAAACATCTGGAGAAGCAACCACAAGATAACAACATTGCTGCCTCCCCTAGTAGCCAAAGCGCCTCAGAATTGATCAGTGGCCACCTTCCCACCCTAATCCCTTACAAGCCCCATGTAATCGTGGACCTGTCATTAGAGAATATCGTGTGTTGGGAGACAACAAGAAGCTTTCCCCCGACGGACATACTTCCTATGATCAACCTTCCATTAGCCATACATCGCTGCATATATCTACTCAGCTTAGATTCCCTTTTGCTGATGATTCTACCTGAAAATTAAAGGTGGATGTCTCAAGTTCTGATAGTCGGTTATATCTTTTCTAGATTGGCCTATGAGTTAGAGGACAACTTTAAGTGGTATGGCATGTCTGACCAGCATCATGTGTGCTTTGCCAAAGTGAAGCTCGTAGGATCTGCTAAACGTTATTGGCAAGGGGCTATCAACAACATTGCTCGCTTATGTCAACCACCCATCACTCTGTGGGATGAAACGAAGACAATAGTGATTGAGAAATACCTTTCTGCCACCGGCACGACATGCTTGAGCAATTCTTGACTTTGAGACATACAGGCACCGTGTCCGATTTTATGTCTCATTTAGACGATCTTGCTGTAAGATCTAATTTTTAGAAGAAGCCATGCGTTACCGTTGCTAGATTTATCATAGACCTTGAGTAAAAAAGTGATCTCAAGAATGCTTAAACGCGTCGATATCTCTCTTATTTTTGGGAGGCTGATCCCTTAGTATGTTCCTTTCTAAAATCCTCGTGGTGTTAGAAATGCGAGCCCACCTGCTCCTACGTACACAGCCGACGCTGACATGCTGTATCCAGAGGTGGTTACAACCCCCCATCTAGGTCAACTCGAGTCCGGCTCCCCCCTTCCCTTCTGCTGCTTCACAAGCTAGCATTGAATGTCATACCAGCCATAACAAGCGCATATCGCTGCTCGATGACCATTTACATTATGCTTGTTGACGTGGACAAAGGAGAGGGTAGTGATCATGGCCAAGTGTGGGTAGTGATCATGGCCAAGTGTAGCATTTAAATGCTATAAAGCACTTAAATGAGTCAGATAAAAAATATGATGCTGACTGCCGTCAAGTTAGTGTTATAAGATGCAACCTTTCCACTCTTGCTAAGGATGATTGGCGTCGAACTAGCATTTTTCAAACAATTGTTAAGTGTGGGGACACAGTTTGTAAATTGGTCATTGACGGAGGGAGCACCTTGAATGTGGTTTATGAGCATATCTTTGAGAAGATGAAACTCAAATCGGGTCTTATTCGCTAGACATTTGGTGTGATGTTTTAACAATGGACGTTGCCGACATTATTCTTAAGTCGCCCATGGACATACCTCGATATTCCTCAAGGTTCATGGTTCAGGCTGTCACAGACTGGCCCATACCCAAAACCATCTCGGACGTTCGTAGTTTACACAAGTTAGCTACCTTTTACATGCGTTTTATTAAGAGGTTTAGCTCTATCACAGCCCATATAACTAAGTGCATAAAGAAGGGGGATTCCGATAGGCCCTGATGCTGCTAGAGCTTTCCAAGACATTAGAAACGTATAACTAAGGCTTCTATCTTACGTCACCCCGACTTTTCTAAAGTCTTTGAGGTTGCTTGTGATGCGTCCAGAGTCGGTACAAGAGGCATTTTCAGTCAAGAGGGTCATCTAGTTGCTTACTTTACTGAGAAACTTATAGAGTCTAGACAAAAATACTCCACTTATGAGAGAGTGTTATTTGTTGTTGCTTAAGCCTGTGTCATTGGAGGTATTATTTGTTGCCTGAAGAGTTCGTTTTGCATCTCAACCATAAGGCACTACTTTAATTACACTTACGGTTATCAATATCATACTTATAGCGGCCGGTACGTACCACTTTTGCCTGGTATCCTTTTACATTTTGTACTGGTCAAAATAGCACTCCATACATGTTGTACTAGTCGGAACAGGTGATACCAGCCAAAAACTACAAACCGTCCGACATGTTGTGTTTTGTACCGATTCCTTAAAAAATGTAGAAGTTACAAAATTTTGTTGGGAAACTTGGTTCGTTTGACAAAAAAAAAATTTTGGTTTTCAGTTTTTAAAGAGCAGTTTCTTAAAGAGCAGCTTAATTTTATTTTTTTATAAAAACAAGTGGGTGTTTGATAACCCTTTTTTGGTGTTTGGTAACCCTTTTTATTGACTTTTTTTTTTTGGTGGTTTGCGGTGGCGGTGGTGGGGCGTAGCGGTGGTCGACGGTGGTGGTGGTGGTGGCCGGCGGCCGGAGGTGGCTGTCGGCAGTCTCCGGCGGTGGTCGCCTGAGGTGGCTGCCGGCGGTGGGAGGGTGGTGGTGGTGGTCTAAAAAAAAAACCAGTTTTTGGAGTTTTTTTTTTTTTACTCTTCAGTTTAAAAACTGGTTTTTTAAATTGAAAAAAATATGGTTACCAAACGCTCCTTTTTTTTCAATTTTTAAAACTGAAAAAAAAAAAGAGGAAAAAAAAGAGTGTCAAACCTACCCTTAGTAATTGACCATATAAACACTAAAATAAGAAGCAACTCTAGGTTCCAATATGTCAATCAAAGCTTCTGTAGCCTCTTCCCCACAATATTTGTAACAATTTGCAGAATTTTTCCCCGTAAGTTTTCAATCTTTATCACAATTTTCAGCTTGTTTTTACTATTCCTCTTAGATTCGGTTTACTTCGTAGCTAAAAGCTTTTATCAGATTCATGTATCGCTTCAGACACACAAGCGCGTGCACGCACAAACAGGTTATTCTTGAAGCCAAAGATGTTATTCTTGAACAAATAGCTTATTCTTTTATAAAATTCGCTAATGAGAGAGTTGAAAGGGGGGTAATTTTAGAGGAGATAATTCAACTGAGCAGAGAGAACATGGAAGTGGGTCTTTCATAGTGCTAAGCTATCTCTCTAGCACAGGTTTAGGTTCGGCCTCAGTTAATCCCGCGGTTGGCCAACCTATTATTGCGAAAATTGGGGGAACAAATAATTCTAGGAGGGATTATTTGTCTTTTGCCTATTTCTATCTGATGAGACGAAATGAAAAGCTCTTATTTTCTGTTGTCAAAGGATACATGGCTGTGGGGTGGCCATGTCAGCCTCTTATACGACCGGTCTATCTGCAAAAAGCTTTTGCTAGTACTTTACTCAAAATTTTAGATTTTCTGAACGAATACACAGAGAAGCTAGGTACTATAATATTAACTAAACGGAAATTCATGGGTATGTGCGTTTATATACTATATGCGTATAACGTACATAAAATAGATTGTTAATTGCATCACAAAATAGATTAACAGTTTTATATGGCAAAGCCACACTCAACTCAGATTCTCCTAGGAGCTCCCGCTTCCTCGCCCCGCCCCCACTCCTGCTCTGTGCAACTAAGGACTTATTGCTAGTATATAGTCAACAACTGAGCGGAAACTGGGTCGGGTTGCTGGCAAGCACCTATGACGGGGTAATATGGTATTCGTCCAAGGATTTTGTCTGCTATCCGACATACGCACACGCCTCTGGGCCATGCCAAGGATAGTTCTAAAAACTCAGACGGGCATGGGTTGTCCATGTGGGGCTGTATTATGAGTTATAATTACGGAAACTTTGCGAATTGTCTCATAATTTTTAAGAACTTATCGAAGTTTGATAAAATTGTCTTATATTCTATCTCAGGAAGGTCTTATAACTCATGATTGTTGATTTTTCCCGTTCACTTTTAGCTTTTTGACTCGAGAGATCAAGAAACAAACATGTTTGCTTGACCCCTCTGATTTGGATTTTCATTACCCAGATATTGCCCAGAAAAGTGGATAAATGGACAATCTGCCATAATACATAGCAATATCTGTTGCAATTGTGCACAGCTAATGGTGTAAACCTATATCATAAGTTCATAACTACATACACCACGTGCAATATTTATGCTCAACGTAAAGGACAGAAGGGAAGGGAGGGGTGCAGGGGAAGACATACTGTTTTGACTTATGTGGCAATACTTTTACTATACTATTCATGCTTTTACTAGAATAACAACATTACGTGTGAAAGAAGAGCACCAAACTTTCGAAACACAAGAATTCTGCAAGTAAAAACACTGAAATAATACAAGAACATGGTACAGTGAACCAAGTAACAAACCTGTAACTATGCCCTGACTAGAACCACAAAAAGAAGGCACCAACTTTCATGTAAACTAGGAGGAGGATATAGAGCCATTGGGCCATACCTACAACAAAACCATAAGACTAAAAAACAGAAATACCTTGAATTGGATGATACACTCCTCCTTAGTGGGTCTACTGTCAGCATCCTCAGAATCTGAAGAGGAGTCAGAAAGGTTACCATCAATGTTGACATTTTTCAGCTTGTCTTTGTTGTTATCACTTTGTGGGCCCTTTACTCCACCCTCAACTGCTCTTGATCCATTTAAGTCTGATGCCACAGCTCCAGATGGACCAGGAACCTGTGCGGAAGTAACAGGGTCTCCAGAGTCCTGCAACTTCTTTTTAATCATATCCAGTGCAGATGATGATCCTTGCAAGCCTGAGGTTCTAAGGGCTGTGGCATCACGCCCACCTGTGTTAACAGCAGGGGTACTCAAACTAAAAGGAGCAGATCCTTTTTCAGTTAAGATATTAGTATTTGGCACTGACATCGGTTGTTCTTTTAAAATATCACCATCTTGCTTCTTTCTCAACTCTGTCACCTCAGTCGGAATTTGCCAGCTGCTTGACTATAACAGAACAACAGATAGACGAATAATAAACGTTATGAGAACTACAAGAAGATCAGAATTTAGAAGATTGATTCAGGCAAAATGTTGGCAAGAAGAGAACTACCTGAAACCTAAAATTCAGGTCATTTCCCTAACCCCCACTGTCCCGCACCCACAAAAAGAAAAAGAAAGAAAAGAGGGGGCTTTTCCATAAATTCAGGTCATTTGTTGTCATAAATTTTTGATAGCACCATGACTTGATTGAAATTACTAGTAAAATGTTATAAAACTGAATGTAGGCCATTGTCACCATTTAACAGATCAATGTCCCATGTCCAGCTTTTGACAAGTTGAATTCCTCCTGAAAGTGAAGGACTCAGAAAAGAGGGGGCTTTTCCATTTCGCGATTCATGGTTCAAGGAAGAGATGGAGGGAAACCCACAGGGTAGAGGACCTTTGACATTCACTCCGGGACAGAAATTAAATCTTCTCAAAGAGGACCACAGGAACAGAAACTGTGAGGTCCTTTGAAATCATGAAGATAAGGATGCTAGATGCATACATATGTTGAATGATGAGGGGATGGGAACTCCGAGCAAATGGTGAATAGAATACAGAGCCTGGAGAAAGAGCTACAATGGATCGCTCTTCTCGATGAGATAAAAATGAATGCCATGCTAAAGATCTTTGCTTGATGTCAAGCACAAGAACTCTTATTCAAGACGGAGTGCAGCAACATATAGCAGATACTCCGAAAGGAACAGAAGTTCCATAGACCAGTACTGCTTGATTCAAAACTACAATAGACCGTCCTGTAAGAAAACTAACATGTACTTATGAAAATGGTACGGAAATGGCAAAGGATATTAGTTAAATTGTTGCTTCAATCGTTTAATTGTTCCAGACATTAGTTACAAGTTAGTTTCAGTTGGTAATAGTTTCACTTAGTTTCATTTACTTTGAAAGGGGAAAGTTGTTCGGATTGCTCCAGCTGTTAGTTAGTAAATTAATTGGCTTTTTGAGGGATAAGTTGTTAGACTTTTGTTAGGCAGCTACTGCCAGATGGATGATTGCGTCTGCCAGTTCAACTATAACTACCAATCTCCAGTATTTAAGGAGGATTTGGGCTGTGTTACCACTATCAGATACTTTTACCAAGAATCATATTTCAGTTAGTTCTTGTTAAGAGAAATTTGGTCTCTTAATTTGTGATTAAGAGGATTCTTCATCTAGTTTCCTAACAACTAATATTTGGAGCCTTTCTTATCTTCCTGGGTTCTGTAGAAGCAATTCCATGGCAAAGGGAACTAAATTTACGCATATAGTCAAATCCAGCAACTGATACGCAGATGCAGGGAATCTCCAAAAATCAAAAGGATCAGCATAGTTTTGTCAAAATTGAGAGAAAATTACAATCTCTTGAAACAATCAATCCAAAGATGGATGTTCCAAGGGAAGAAAACCCAGATAAGATTACTCCTCGAGGAAGAAGTGCAAAGAAATTATGCAAGTCTCATGGTTGCAGAGAGCATGAAGTTAAAAGGAGTCACGAGGAAAACCTAGTGAGCAGGGTACCAAAGATGAACTTTCCTAGGTTTGATGGTTTAAACCCTAGATCATTGCTCGTGAAATGTAAAAATTCTTCTTCTTTAACCCTGTGAAGGAGTCGAAGAAGCCTATGTATGAGTGAGCATATTTGGAGGGAGAAGCAGGTGAGTGATTCCAGTCCTTTGGCGTAGGAAGGAATTTGGTGGAGAACTTCACATTAGGTTCAGTGACACCATTTATGATGATGTAGTAGGAGAGTTGAATAAGCTACAGCATAAAGGCTCTGTTAGACAGCACAAGCAACAGGTCCAAATCTTGAAATCTAGGACTTCTGCTAAGAATTCAAGCCTCAATGATTATTAGTACATCTCTACCTTCGTCAGCAGCCTCAAACCAGAGATCAAACATGTGGTTTGTATGTTTAAGCCCTCGAATATCTCTCAAGCCATAGGACTTGCTAGGTTACAAGAGGCAAACCTATTTGCTCTCATAACTCTTCATCCTCAACTCCAAGAAAGCAATGCTCTAACCCTGAAAGCCAAACACCTTTACCCAACAAAGCTTTTTCGACCAAAAATTTAACAAGAAACTCCACTTCCATCTAAAACATACCAGTTACCCCAGTATATCACAACCAGAAGGCCTCGTTCAAATTCAACCAACAACTCAAAAACCTTTATCTGTTCCCTGAATTATGCACTTTTTGCTCATCACCCCTGCAATTTCAACTTCAACAAAACTGCTCCTTCTATTTTGACAAACAATTGTAAATCACTCCAAAACCCAACGCCCCTTCATTTTCAGACGTTAAGTCTGCATGTCCACATCACGTGCCTTTTTCAATGCTCAAAATGGTAAAACCTCTATCCTTACACAGCCACACTGCCAGTAGCGATTAGCTCCAGCTGCAATTAGTTAGCTAGTTGGCTTTGGAGGTAAAAGTTGCTAGTAGTCTGTTAGGCAGTTACTGCCAGATAAATGACAAATGTCTGCCAGTTGTGACCAACTGTAATTACCAGTTCTCTAGTATACGAGGATTTGGGCTGTGTAATCACCATCGAATTATTTACCAGAAGTAATATATCAGTTGGTTCTCTTCGGAGAAATTTGGTCTCTTCATTTGTGATAAAGAGAATTCTGGATTAGTTTCTAAGAAAGGGCAGTGTGACAACAAAAACAAATAGTCACCTTAAAATAAGCTACTAACACACAAAGGATAACTACTAGACACCCAATGCATGAGAAGGTTTAGTAGTGAGCCTTGGAAACTGTAACAAGGAAATCTCATGCATCAAATACAAGCTTAACATATTATTGTGTTTTATAACATCAAGAACTGGATAGTGTTGACATATTTAAATCAATAAGATCAGAAGAAATAACATATTCAGAACATAACAAGGCATGAGCTTCATATAAGAAGATAAACGGTCACTAGGGATACTTCTTAAGAAGATGAACATAATAGAACAAGGCCAAAGGAAAGATAATCATACCTTGGTTTTAGTGTTGTAGTAATATTTTTTCCCATCATTTGTGGTGACCGACACCCAATCTGTGCTTCCCAACTTCTCCCTAAGCATGAGAAAACATCAGGTAAGAGATGAAACTTGAGGCATCTTTTCTTCCTTTCTTGCAGGATAATATATTTAGAAGAAAATCTCATTTCAAAAATATTGAGTGATTATCTCAATAACTAGAAATGCTGAAACAACAATAAGAGATATTAAAATGTAGATTCTCAAGAACTCCTCTAAGCACAAAAGAGGCTACAATTGGAAAATCATTAGTAACAAAACATCATATTATGCACAAACAGAAAAATCACTAAAGTCGGCCTGATACAACTTCGCATGCCATTTCTACAGTAACTATTCTATGCTTAGCGGGTTTAGTCAGACACATTCTATACAATCAATCTACTTGACGTGTGACATTAAGCTAAATGCAACCTTTGTTCGAAATGTGGACCGGGCATCATTCTGTTCTGGAACACTTGTTCTTTTCTTCCTCAAAGATGAGTTCTTTCAAAGAGCAATGAAGTAGCTCTTTGTTCTTCCACCCTTTGTCAATATTGCCAGCTTATTTGCAGCCTCCTTTCACTTAAAAGTAGCTTACTGCTACTCGCAGTTTATACCTACTAGTGACTATTCAACCAACGGCTAATCTATGTAGCCACACAACTGTGTAGTCACAAAATGTCACAAAGCCAAGAGTTTCAGGGGAAAAAATCAAAAGTTTCATTCTATTTTGACAAGAAAGCACAATTGAAATGGCAAAAACCAAGTTGTTCATAGAACCCACCATGATACTGGAGTTGGCTGCACAGTTGTTTTATCTGACTGCACCCAAACAAAAGGAAATAAGTAACCAAATAACATATACGTACACACACACACACACAGAGGAAAAGAACTTCAGCAGGTGCTACACAAGGTTAAGAAAATGTTCTCAGACCAAGTAAACTGCTTTTAAGCTGCATATATTTTCACCACATGCAGCAACTGAATGGCTTTAAATGGTAGCCTCCCTCGTAACTCCGCTTAAGTCTTGTGTATAGCTGGTCCCAGGATCAGAAGAGGGAGGAAGGATGTGATAGGTAAACATGGATCCTAAGAAAGTAGGTGTGATAGGTAAACATGTGGCACCAGTTGTGAGCCAATCATGTATTTTAAGAATTATGGAACAAGGGTGAGGCTTGCTGCAAAAGCAAAGGTTGTTCCGTGGTGACCAAGAGGTCACAGTTTAGAAAAAACATGCTGGGCACCAACCAATACGTTAATTTCTCATGCAAGCGTACTTAGAGAAACCAAAGCATTAGTTTTATGAAGCCAAAGTAAACCAAGGGAAGGCACATTAACCGCTATGGTGTGGAAAAGGGGGAGAGTCATCAAGTCACGTGGATAACTTTTTTAGAATTAAGTACAGAGAGCTATATGTGCTAGGGATAAAATGCACTACCTATAAGCCATATAAATTATGACCTGGACCAGATCGATTCACGTCTCACACGTAATAGTCAAATATGGCGAAGGGTATACTGGTCCTTTCAATACAATCTAGATCTTATTGGAAGCACCTGGATTCTAAGTCCTAATTCTTGTTGACCAATGATTTAATCCTTTATGGTAACTACCTTTTACGCGGTTGACTCTCACTAGGAGCTAACATCTCTAAGCTGCCAATGGATACCCTGACAAAACCAAGGACAAATTAACCTCAACTCTTCACATAAATAATCTGCTGCTTAGTCCAGTTTCTTCCTCCTGCAGAAACTGACTTAGGCATCAAAAATTGCCCACCAGATTCAAATCTGGCACATGCATGTTTGCTTGTTTTGTGCTGCGCGAATCTAACGTGAGCTCATGCTGTCCCTTCAGATCTATTTCCACAACAATTTGGCCCCTCCGAGGGACCGACTAGCCACGCCTTGCTGATCTCATGACACTCATCACCGAGCATCCACAACCGGCTACGCAAGCACCACCAGCCGGCTAAGCATCACCGAGGATGGGCACACGGCCTGACAATTGTTCACTCCAAGTCCCTGCACGGCTGCACTTTGAGTGGCCGAGAAGCACGGTGATGCATATGACGTCCAAATTTAATGCGACCCTCGGACTCCTGCGCTGCGATCTGCTCACCAGGGTACGGCTTTACTGCTCTCATCGATTGGTCTAGACGCTCAAGAAATGCCTGGGTCCATGTTCAAATCTCTCTATCGAAGAATATTTTATGTCAAAGGCATACCCTCAATCCAATGGAATGACCGGAATTACAAATGGCAAATTGTTGCAAGGTGAAGGATTTCAGGGAGTAAATTCCTCAATTAGAGTTAATGATTTAAATCTAATTGAATTTGTGATTATTTAGTTGTATTTTAGGTAGGTATATTTCAGATCATTAGCTTTATTAGCTAGGATGTTGATTGTATTTAATCCCTGATTTTATGGTACCTAATTGGGTCCTGAAATTAAGGATGTAGGTTATTTTTTCTTATTTATACTCAACCTCTGATCAATGAGAAAGGTAGAATAAAAAGTTCTCTATTTTTTTCATGGCATCAGAGCTTTTACTCTGAATCTTTGCTTCCGCATTTTCGGGGCTGGTTCCTTCTGCATGGGTCATAAGCCTTCTTCTCCGACCTTCGCACAAACCAGCCACCTTCTCCTCTTCGCATTTTCGGAAGTAATCAGCAACTAGTAGTGGTGCAATGACTTCCGAAATCAGCATTTCCTCCAACGACTCCTCTGTTCTAGGGGTTGGTGGACTCCCTACTCATGGAAATTCTGAAAGTTCGGTCCTTCCCATCACTGGACACAAGCTCAATGGGCTTAATTATCTCCAATGTTCCCAATCAGTCTTTATGTTCATTAGTGGCAAAGGCAAGGAGGACTATCTCACCGGAACCATTGAAACTCCATCAAAAGATGATCCCATCTACAAAAAATGGAACCCTGAGAACCACATGGTCATGTCTTGGCTCATCAATACGATGAATCTTGAAATTGGCCAGAATTTCATGTTTTACGAAACTGCCAAGGAAATTTGCGAGAATGTCAAGGAGACATATTCAGACAATGAGAACACTTCAGAACTCTTCGAAATCAAAGGTATTCTACACAATCTGCAACAAGGTGATGCCTCTGTAACTCAGTATTATAATCTTCTTACTCGTTATTGGCAACAGTTAGATATGTTTGAAAATATTACATGAGATTGTCAACTTGATAAAAAGAAGTATGACGAAATTGTGGAAAAAGAAAGGATATTTAAACTGTTGATAGGTCTCCACAAAGACCTTGATGAGGTTAGAGGAAGAATCCTTGGAACAAAACCTTTGCCCTCTCTTCGTGAAGCTTTTTCAGAAGTCAGAAGAGAGGAGAGCAGGAAAAAGATCATGATGGGAAGACCAGGAATTCAAATTTCTGGTGAAAGTTCTGCTCTTGCTGCCTATGGAACCAACAACAAGGGCAGTGACAACCAGCCCCACAAAGGAAGACCCTGGTGTGATCATTGTCGTCGTCCTGGACACATAAAGGAGAAGTGTTGGAAAATCCATGGCAAACCCGCTGATTGGAAACCAAGGAAACCTCAATCTGAAAACCGTGGTTATGTTGCAACTACTGAGGAGAAACCAATATCTGAAGATGTTGTCTTTAGCAAGGAGCAATTGGAACTTCTTCAGAACATGCTCAATCAAGCTCAAATCAATCCACCAGTTATCGGGTCAGGAAGTACAGCCCAAAAAAGGTATATTTCCAAGTGCTCTTAATGGCAAGGTTGAGAAAAGCAATCCTTGGGAAATTGATTCAAGGGCTTCTGATCACATGACTGGTGATCTCTCTCTATTTTCTTCTTATTCAGAATGCTCTAAAAATTATAAAGTTCGTATTGCTAATGGCTCTTTGTCCACTGTATCTGAAACAGGCTCTATTGTTATCTCACATTCTATAACTCTTGATTATGTCCTCTTAGTTCCCAGTTTATCTTGCAACTTATTGTCCATTAGCAAACTCACCAAAGACCTGAAATGTGTTGCTAATTTCTTCCCTACCCACTGTATTTTTCAGGATCAGGACTTGGGGAAGATGATTGGCAACGCTAAGGAGTGTGCGGGGCTCTATCTCTTAAAGGATGGCAACCTTGTGAACAAAACTCGGGCAGATCAGTGTGTTTCCAATTTTGTTTCAATGAGTTAATCCAATAGGGATTTGATGTTTGTCTCTAATCATGATAATAATCCAATTATGTTATGGCACTTTAGATTGGGCCACCCCAGTTTTATGTACCTTGCAAAATTGTTCCCATCTCTTTTTAAGAATAAAAATCCGAGTCTTTTCAAATGTGAAATCTGCCAATTGGCAAAACATATTAGACATAATTTTCATGTGCACTCATATCAACCATCTCATCCGTTTTCTATTATTCATAGTGATATTTGGGGCCCTTCTCGTATTCACAATATCTCTGGTGCTAGGTGGTTTGTTACTTTTGTGAATGATCATACTAGGGTAACTTGGATATTTCTAATGAAAGATAAATCTGAAACTGTCCCTATCTTTAAAAGGTTTCATTCTATGATTCAAAATCAGTTTCAAGCCAAAATCCAAGTTTTAAGAACTGATAATGCCAAAGACTACTTCAACTCCACCTTAGGCAACTATCTAGTTGAAAATGGTATTGATCATCAAAGTTCTTGCATTGATACTCCTCAACAAAATGGGAACAAAATGGGATAGCTGAGAGAAAAAATCGTCATCTTCTAGAAGTAACCCGAGCTCTCTTATTCACCTCAAATCTTCCCAAACATTTTTGGGGGGACGCTCTCCTTACAGCAGCCTATCTCATTAACAGAATGCCATTAAAAGTGCTGAATTTTAACAATCCTATTCAGCTTCTCACTCACTCTTACCCCTCTACTCGTCTTATATCCAATTCACCTCTTAAAGTTTTTGGTTGTTCTGCTTTTGTTCATATTCCACCATATCTTAGGGGTAAACTAGATCCAAAGGCTGTCAAATGTATTTTTATTGACTATTCTTCATCTAAAAAGGGGTATAAATGCTATTCTCCTGAAAAGAAGAAAGTCTACAACACTATGGATGTTACCTTTTTTGAAAATCAATCTTTCTACCCCAAAACTTCTATTCAGGGGGAGAACTCTGCCACTAGCAAAGATGAATATCAGTTCTGGCATCTCTATAATGCGTCTACTGATTCCTTTCCTTTAATCTCTCACATCAATCCTGAAAACAACACTGAGTCTACTTCTCAGGAGGAGAAATCTCCACCCAATTTTTATGTCCAGAATACAGGGAAATGGAAAAATCTTGTTTACTCCAGGAAGCCAATAGATAACGAGGTAGAGCACCCAATTCTTCCTGAGCCGTACCAGGATCCTAACCCGAGTACTGTTCCTGCGGAATCAGGTAATATTGAAAACTCATCCGATTCCATTTTTATACCTTATAATGATCTTGATATTCCCATTGCCCAAAGGAAAGGAGTGAAGTCTTGCACCCAACATCCCATATCTCACTTTGTTTCATATGACAATCTTTCCCCAAGTTATCACGCATTTGTTTCAAATTTATCCCAAATTGAAATTCGAAACAGTGTACAAGGAGCCATGGCAAATCCCAAATGGAGAGCTGCCATAAATGAAGAAATCAGTGCCTTAAATAAAAATGGTACATGGGATATTTCAAGTCTTCCTGAAGGGAAACAACCAGTGGGCTGTATATGGATCTTTAATGTAAAGTATAATGCAGATGGAAGTATTGATAGGTATAAGGCATGGTTAGTTGCAAAAGGTTTCACTCAAACCTATGGGATTGATTATCAAGAAACTTTTGCTCCTGTGGCTAAGTTGAATACAATCCGGGTTCTTTTATCTTTAGCTTCTAACCTTAATTGGCCTCTTCATCAGTTAGATGTCAAGAATGCATTCATGAATGGTGACTTAGAAGAAGAAGTTTACATGGAAATTCCTCCTGGTTTTGAGAGTAAGGAAAATGCACATAAAGTGTGCAAGCTGAAGAAAGCTCTATATGGCGTCAAGCAATCCCCTAGAGCTTGGTTTGACCGGTTCACAAGAGTTGTAAAGAAATATGGGTACACTCAAGGTCAATCAGACCATACTCTGTTTACTAATCATTCTTCAAATGGAAAGCGTACTATCCTTATTGTTTATGTTGACGATATCATTCTCACAGGAGATGATTATGAGGAAATGAACAGGTTGAAGACTATCCTACCCAAAGAGTTTGAGATTAAAGATCTTGGAAAGTTAAAATACTTCCTTGGCATGGAAGTAGCTCGCTCAAACAAGGGGATTTCTATTTCCCAACGGAAATACACCCTTGACTTACTTAAGGAGACTGGCATGATTGGCTGCAAACCTGTTGACACCCCTATGGACCCAACCTGTAAACTAGGCATGAAAGAAGGGAGTACTCCTGTTGATAAAGGGAGATATCAACGCCTTGTAGGGAGACTTATCTATTTATCACACACTAGACCTGATATTGCGTTTTCTGTCAGTGTGGTAAGTCAGTTCATGAATAATCCCACATAAGAACATCTTGATGCGGTTTACAGAATTTTGGGGTACCTAAAAATGACGCCAGGCAAGGGTCTTTTCTTCAAAAAGGGGTACAGGAAAAACATTGATATCTACTGTGATGCAGATTGGGCTGGATCTATTACAAACCGGAGATCCGCTTCTGGTTACTGCACATATGTTTGGAGTAACCTCGTAACTTGGAGAAGTAAAAAGCAGTATGTGGTGTCTAGAAGCAGTGCTGAAGCTGAGTTTAGGGCTATAGCACTCGGTATTTGCGAAGGGATGTGGCTTAAAAGGCTTCTAAAAGAATTAAACATGTGAAGGTTCAATAAAAGTCTTATGTGACAATCAAGCATCTATCAACATTGCTAAAAATCCTGTCCACCATGACAGGACCAAACATGTGGAGATTGATAGACATTTCATCAGAGAGAAGATTGAAGGAGGTATCATTCAAATGGTTTATACTCCTTCAAGTCACCAAACAGCTGATATTCTCACAAAAGCTTTACCTAAGGTGAACTTTGACAACTTGAATTTCAAGCTGGGAATGATCAATATTTACTCCCAGCTTGAGGGGGAGTGAAGGATTTCGGGGAGTAAATTCCATAATTAGAGTTAATGATTTAAATGTAATTGATTTTGTGATTATTTAGTTGTATTTTAGGTAGGTATATTTCAGATCATTAGCTTTATTAGCTAGGATATTGATTGTATTTAATCCCTGATTTTATGGTACCTAATTGGGTCCTGAAATTAAGGATGTAGGTTATTTTTTCTTATTTATACTCAACCTCTGATCAATGAGAAAGGTAGAATAAAAAGTTCTCTATTTTTTTCACAAGGCATAAAGGAAAACGGTCTTTGGGTTGACGAGCTCCCACGGATTTTATGGGCACATCGCATCTCCCAAATAAAGCTGGATAGAGTTGTCCGAAACATCAGTCATTAAATCCGCACGGCAAGCCAAGCCAGTTAAGCAGCAAGACAATGCTAAGACGAAAATAGCTAAGTTATTAAGCACTTCAGAGCTTCCTTCTTCTGCTCCAAGCACTCTATGACCTACGTGATGCCACACTCGTGCAACTATTCATTTGATAGCGGCTAAATACAACAAAAGATAGAATGGAATATGAATATTGAAACTACAAGAACCAGAGTGATTAGACTAGTCCCCTTCGGTACCAGCTACTTAAAGCATCGAGAGAGAGAGAGAATTCTTCTCCCTGAGCCTGGAATCACAGCACGTACTCCATACCACTCACTAGGGCCCATCATTCTCTCATCCCTTCAGAAATCTCACGAATATAAGTATGGTTTGAGGACGGAGGTTCCTCAAAAATAGAAACCCCCGGACGACGCCTACGAGTGAAAATAAAACCACCCAACTTGCCGAGAAATTTAAGGCTATACTACAAAGATAACTAAACACCCTAACCTTGGCGGAAAGCCTAATCAGTTGCACACATGTGAACGAGGTATGGCAGGAACCTCCATTCGGTAAATGATAGCTGCCCAGGGTCGAGGAACCTGGCATAAAAGGCGTGCAATGCAAATTTGAACCTGTGTAAAACATGTCTGCATATACTAAGATTTGTCCCCCAAGGCCAAAATGGTCGGCTCCTCTTCATCGGGCAATCTGAACTCTATAGTACTGGGAGTTTCACAGTGTTCCCTAAGTATACGAGGATCACGTGAGCTCACACGCCTCCTAAGAGGGGCATGAAATGGGACAGAATCAGAGGCATCCAATATCAACTTTTTAATCCTACAATCAGTTGTGTCACGATGGGGACGAAGAAAAGGGATCCGTGGATTTGAGATAACTCCAAAGGAATTAATCTCTGGTTTTCGTGCTCAGAGACTTTACGATGTGAAAATAAATCCAAGGATTCAAAAACTTGAGAAGTGCTTTGATCTTAGTTGCTGGATTCTTCAATCATGGTCACGCTCCCACCCTCAAACCTCGCTCCCAAATCTCCACGCGCTCCCATGCCAAAACCCACTATAGTGGTAATGATCCAGCTCCGAAACCTCGCACATGCTCCAGCTCTCAGCAACGCTCCATGCAACTAAGTTTGTGATAACTTATTAGATCTAAGGAAAAAATAAAGATTGAAGACGTAGAATTAATGAACTCCTGGGAAGATTTTCCTCCCGAACTTGCTCCGACAACCGTCTCTCTCTCTCTCTCAAGCTCTTTCTCATAAGAAAGTCGCAAATGAAAGAAGTGTGAGAAGATCATCGTAGTGGCCCTCAGCGGTCAAGATCAAAAGGGCACAGATCTCTATAAAATGACCTCAAAAAACAGGGGAAAGTAATGTGGTTCAACCTAGAGCTCGGGGCTAGCCGAACACACCAGCTCCCTTTACATAATTTGAGCCGAGCAGACGAGCTAACTTTGTTTAATTTGAGCTCTCCTCGGCCAGACAAGCAGACAAACTCAATTTGCATGGTTTGAAGCCAAACAATCGAGCTAACTTCACATGATTTGAGCTCTACTCGGCCAGCCGAGCTCACTTCGCATGATCTGAGCTCTACCCGGCTATCCGAGAAGAAGAGCTCCATGACCTCACCTTTTGTCTGCTCGGCTGGTCCCTAACAGCCGAGCAAACCAGCTTTATGAGTTCATTTTTATGTTCTAGCCAAGCATTTGAGCTTCATGAGTGCACCTTTTGTCTGCTGAGCCAGCTGAGCAAACGAGCTAACATGAGCTAACCATTTGTCCAGCAGATGAGCTTCATGACCTCACCTTTATTCTGCTCGATGCTTGATGAGCTCATTTTTCCTCTGCTCAGCAGGAGCTCCATGAGCTCACCTATTGTGCCGGCCGAGCTCTATATGCAATAGAGCTCAGAAAAAAACAAAAACTTTTGCTATCTTCCCCTAACTGACCATTAGGGTAAAAACAGCCAACGGTTGAGCTTCGAGAGTTAATTCCTCATTCCTGATTCAGAAACAAGTAAGGGGCAAAATGATAGGGATAAAATGCGCCACGTACAAGCACGCACCACGTGTCACACATAATAAGAGTCAAATATGGCTAAGGGTAGACCCGTCCTTTCAGCACAATTTAGATCTTAAAGGAAAGACCTGGATTCTAAACCCTAATTCTTGTGGACTACGGATTTTAAGCCCATATGATAACCACCTTTTAGGTGGCTAACTCCCACTAGAAGGACATACCTCCTGAAGCTCCCTATATGTACCTCACAAATTTAAGGTGAATCTAACCTCAAATCTTCACACATATCTTCTTTTGCTTATACAACTTCCTTCCTCACGCATAAACTGACATGGGCACCGGAGATCCATCGGCAGATCCCCATCCGAAGAGCCGCTATTTGTTTGTTTTGTGCCGTGCAAATCTGCATGTTAGCTCGTGCAGTCCCTCCATATTTCTTCCCAACGTGTATATACATAATTCTTTTCTTTATCTTTCTCCAAGTACTATATGGGTTTTTGAAGTGTAATCTTGTACTGTTAAAGCTACAGTATTATTAATTTGCCATTATGTGAAAAGGAAAATCATTTATTTTCATTCTCGGTGCACTCATGCATAATCCACGTCCTATATAAAGAGCTTCAAATCTTCCATTGACTCAAAGCTTAGTGTAACCACAGCTGCAAGACGAAGTAGCATTTTTAGGTGATTTTTCATAGAGAGAATTTTAGCAAAAACATACAAATGTCCTGTGTGTCAGATATTTACCATTAAGTCTCAAGAAACTTTTGGAGTTACTAATGGTTTTTTGCTTAATTGCAAGAAAGCATCTGACGAAAGTTAAACTGCAGGAGAAGTAGTCAAAAGTGAGATTACCTCTCCAATAAACCCAGAAGGTTTCTCGTAAGTAGATTCTCCAGTCAAGGCATTATAATAGTATACAGCTCCTGTTCCAGTCCTGTGCGCTGTCCAAGCATCTAACTGTTCACTGACTGGAGTTCTGTCTTTTACCATACCACTATCGACATGTTTACAGCTGTCTGCAAAATCCCATACAACATTATACAACCACCGAAAAATCTTAAGTCTGTAGCATGTTGAATTTGAACATACCAATTCCTGGAGGAACTTCAGGATGCACACCAGAAGCAATTGCCTGCAGATTACCAGAACCTGCAGAAGACGTGGAGGTCCCACCAGGAAATACCACAGGAGTAACACCTGGAGGTTGAGAATCCGGCAGTGGAACAGAAGGAAGTGGCATACCATGAGTCGACAAAGGGAAGGGAGCAGAAAAAGAAGCAAGATATGGTAAAAGTGATGGTCTTGAGGAGCCACTCATCTGAGGTGGTTGCAACCATAGTCCCTGAGGGTGAACAGCCAAAGGAGGTACAGAAGGATATGGAGAATAGGTGTGCTGCTGAAGAGCGGAATTAGATGGACCTGGAACAAATGGCACGGTGGGTCTTGACTGTACAGAAGAAGAATTAACAGATACAGATTGCAGTGTCATATCAGACAATTGTGGTACAGAAGGAACTATTCCAGCGGTACCATGCCTTGCCGGAGTTCCAGGCACTCCTGGAGGCATTTGAAAAGACGGGGCCGTTGGTGTCCAAAATGTTGTTGGGCTGAAGCTAGGTTTTAAAGATGCAGGAATTGAAGTCGTATGAGCAGACTGTGAAACAGAGTGAGACGGAGATGGTGCAGATGATGCACCACTGCTTTCTTGTGCAACATCTGTTGCGGCATTCTGCTAGAATTAGATCAAATCAGATAAATTCACGCATAATCATTTGGAACAATAAAGTGCAATTGCATAGGCCCTTGATTTCACTAGTTTCAATGTTTTTCAGGAAGCTCAAGCGAAGAGCAGAAAACGAGAAGGCGGAATGTATTAACGCGCACACAGTAACAAAAAAATTCAAAGACCAAAATCAACTGTCTAACTAGATGGCTGTCCACCTGAATTAGAGACGTAAAAGTTTAAAACAACGATTTTAAATTTCAAATTAAGTTTCCAAAATAGATATACATAATCGCATTCTCAGGTCAAAAATTCAACTTGTTATCCCAAGCCATGCATGCACACATCACAAACAAAAATTCAATTTGCTACATCACGTCCAGTAATTACTATGGCAATTCTCCAAGTATTACCTTTAACTGATTCACATCTTCCATAGGCCTTAGCCTACATTTCTATTAATATACCGTTTGGTTCTATTTAGGATATCCCCATGTTTGGACTCAATCGAATTTTGTATGACAGGAAGAACAATACCTATCAGGTGAGTGAACTATGCCGTCTAAAATCTTAAAAAAGCAGCTGAATCCAGTGTACTGAGGCTCTTCCACCTCCTTTCTTCTAGGAAATACTAACATATATACTTGTAATTATCAATAAGAGATTATAAAACAAGTTGAGAAGGAGTAGTACAACCAGAAGACCTCATACAACAAAGCCACATGTAAATCATGCATGTAACTGTACAACATAATGAAGGACTTCTATCAAAAGAAAAGTTTGCAGCACTCAATGATGTTCCTTTAGTACACATGAAGTAGTTCGCACAGACTGTCCAGGAACAGGAGGTTGTAAGGATGCTGCAGGAGATTATGTGTTCTTTCCCACTTGAAAATGCCTGGTGAAGGCTGGCATCATCAACAGAAGATGTAACACAGTGGAAAAAGAACAGGCTCCCAAAAGCACCACGTACGTCAATAAAGTTCAGCTTCCAACACAAGTACGTTGCAGGATGAAATAGATAATAATGCAACAACAGCCAAGCCCAAGAAACAAAAGCAACTTGTCATTTATAAATACCGCAGCAGTCAAACACTGTAGTATACAGGGTATAGACACATCCAGAGACCTAGGCCCAATCTAGTATGTTCTTTTCATCACTTTTTAAAATACACTGGAATGCACAGGTATAGAAAAGAATTCTTGAAAGTGCGCAATTTAATTAACCCTAGAGACCAATATATAACTGAAGTTACTATTCCCTCTTTCACAAGGAACTTTAGATAAACAAAGACAAGACTATTCTAACTCCTAACACAAAATGTAAAGCAATTACCTGATACTTACAGAAACTACCAAATCTTGAAACTTCTATTAGAAACCCAAAACAGCTCCAGAATTGCCTTAGAAAACCTTTTTTGTTCTTTAGGAAAGACTCGCAGCGCCTAACTCCTTATGAATCAAAAGTTATGGCCCTAAGAAATGCCAGGTGGGGGACCACTTTCTTATACTTGCAACAACCCAGCTGTTCCGGATAGTCCATAGGAACTTTTGTGCATCATCAGACAATGCTATAATTACAATGACCTATAATAATGATACGCCAACCAATTGTCGGCACTAATCAAGTGAAACAAGTAAAGATGTACACAATAAGGTTGACAGTCACAAGGGTTCATAAATTGGTAATTGTAGATAGTTCGCTCAAAGCATGAGGATGAAGGCTCGTGATGTTGATGATGGCTCGGAGCAACCTTATCTGATGGTTGACATGGACTATGACAATGCACTTGTGTTGCAGGCTGGTCTAGACCAGTGATGAAGAAGAAAAGTGAGGCCAAATCCAGAGAGTTGATGGAAAAGATTGTGCCCTAAGACCAGACAACAAAGTGATCAAACTTTTAAGGGAGAATCAATTCATTAGTCAACTCTAAAATGCTTATTTATCCAGCAAATACTGCCGAACGGCATTCCATTCAAAGTTACTTATTTACAAAGCAAACCGCTGAACAACTGTCAATACATTAATACTTAGATAATGCGATGCAACAAAATAACATAGAAAAATAAACCAATACATAAACACTAGTCTCATGGCAGGCCTACCACTGATTGCCATCCAGGTGAAAACTATGAGCCGGGGCGTGACAAGAAAATTTGTCACTGAACAAAAGTAGTTTGATAAAATTGGCCAAACCAGAGTTGTTCTTTGAAGAATCTAATCACACTAACAAGGAACTCAGGATGCCCAGAGACCATGGGTATACATCACTTGATAAATAACAATTACAAAAAAAAAAAACTAAGATAAATCCCCATAAATCAATACCTCATCAACCAAGTATATATACAACAAGTCACATGCCGACCCTGCAGTAGGTTCAATAATGCATACACATACAACGATATATATCCTTAGCCACTTTGGATGATGTAAATGCTTGCAAAATGCCACAACTGGCCTGACTCTATGCTCTGATGACCCCACATGCTTTCTTTGAAGTAATAAGACTATTCCAATTACGATACTCGTGGAGAAAGAATCGTAATAAATGCAACGAAGAAGCATCCTTTACCCAGTAGCGAAGAATTTGAACCAAGATTTCCAGAGCTGACCTTAACTTTTAGCAAACGGAAGACTCGTAATACGTAATTCAACTACGACTTTTTCAAAGAGTGTAGTCATTTAGACAGCTTTACCAACAAAAAGGCACTCAATAGCAAAATTTATCCAAAATACGTAATTAAAGAAATAGTCATATTCTCTACATAGTGGATGGCATATATGGTAGGTCCTGACGAGATAAATACAGTCATCACCCTGATTGTAAGTTTCTCAAACCTTTGACAAGTAAATATACTATAACTGGTAGCAACATTGCATTTGCCTAAGTGACCCTTACCATTCTAGACTGTAATTGCTGACTACTAGAGAGACAAACAGCAGCCTGTGAAATGTTATATGAAAATGAAGGACCAGCACTTGCAGAAAGGCCAGGGACGGGGGGTTGGAGAAATGCTGAAGAGCCAGGTGAAGTCGGCGTTATAGCCTGTACTCAGAATTAAGTCAAGCATTGGTTAGTCTTGCTAAATATACGTAAGCTGTTACTAACAAGATGAACACATAAGCTGTTACTAACAGGACTGGATAACGATAGCTGAGAACTCCCAGAAGTTGTTTGATCATTCGGAAGCATGTTGCATGACAATGAAGTCAGCGGGTTCACATAGACAGGAGCATCAACATATTTTTCCTGACCAGAGTCTTCACTTGCAGCAATAGGTGTACCAACAGCTGGAGAAGGTGGAGCTGTTGAAGCTGAAGGTGATCGTCCAGAATGCTGTCCAGAAACAGAGGATTGAAATGTTGAAGACTGCGCTTCATGTGGTAACCACACTGGTGACGTCATTACCAAACCTGCAAAAGAGAGAATCAGAAAGGGGAAATAACACTTGTACCCTGAGTTTGGGCTCAATACACTCGTTACCCCTCCTATTCAGGAAATTACAATAACACCCCTGCCGGTGAATGGCATTGAGTTTTTGTTTAATATGACTCAATTGCACTTAAAGGATTAACGGATTTTCAATTGTTAACACAAACCTCCCACCACCTGCGGTCCACCTCTGCACCCCATCCTCCCACCACAGCCAACCTAAAACTCGCCACCCACCCAACCTCCCCAATCACCCACCACTGATCTCCACTAGCCCTCACTACCACCATCCCCCACACACAAACCCACGACACACACCCACCCGTCACCCACCCACCCCTCCCCCGTCACCCACCGCCAACCTCCACACACAAACCCACCGTTTCACACCCACCCACCCTTCCCTGCGCACACACACCTGCACACACATTGTCGTCATGCACACACAGAGCCACAATGCAGTTGCCTTTCCTTAGGTAGCATGTCATACTCATATACCTTATGAAAGTCATGTCAGAATTTCTTGCTCTCTCTATTTGTTAAACATGATATACATTGTTGGGCGTCTTCCTAAAAGCTTTTAGAGAAGAAGATTACTTAACATGGTATCAAAAGTCTAATATCGAAAGGTCTTGGGTTCAGTCTTTCCCATTTGCATTTTGGTCCCATATGTTTAATTGCTGCACCTTTGGTTAGTCTCTCCACATGCAGTCAGGGGCTCGCATAAAACTAATATTAAGCAATCAGGCCGATAGTAAAAACACATGCGGTTTCTAATGTTTGATTGCAACATTACAGATGTTTGTCTTCCAACTCAGTTATGACAAGAATTCTAATAAATTAGTAGGACCTTCATGTCTTGAAGCATCTCATCCTACACACATACAGAAGGAAGTTTCTTTAACATCCCAGACATTGTTGTTCAAGGCGTACAAGATGTTTGTCTTCCAACTCAGTTATGATTCTGATAAATTAGTAGAACCTTCATGTCTTGAAGCATCTCATCCTAAATAAATACGGAAGGAAGTTTCCTTAACATTCGAGACATTGTTGTTAAAGGCACACAAGATGCAGACAAGAACTCCCTCCCTCCTATCCTCCTCCCTCCCCCACCCCCCCACCCCCTCCCGGAAAACCCTCCCACCACCCTATCCTTGACAAGATCGTCTTATCTCTAACAAAGTGACTTCCAAGTCCCCCAGTATACAGCTCTTTCGCTGATTGCGCCCCTAGCAAACAGTAAGGAATGCAATGACAATTGCCACAAAATAAGAATCCGTTTTGCATCACAAACTCGTTGCTGCTACCGGGTCATTCAACAAATGTTTTTCTTGAAAAACTGTATCATCACGATATAAGGATTTTATCCGATCAAATCCAACACCTTCAGCTCTTAAAGTACTCAAAATTCCTCCTCTACGACTTAACGTTCAGCTAGGACATTTTGTGTTCCAGCTTTATGCTAAAGAACAAAGGTGTATTCTTGTAAGAAGGAACTCCGTTTCACATGCCTAGTACTCAGCTTCTTCTGAGAATTGAGGTAACGAAGAGCTTCATGGTCAGAATAAAGCACAAACTCCTTACAAATCAGATGATGTCTCCAATGCCGCAGTGCCTGCACTACAGCATAATACTCTACATCGTAAGTTGAATACTTTCTGAAGAAAATTCTGGAACTCTTATCTGAATAGGGATACTTCTATGCTTAAGCACTAAGTATCCCTATTCTAGGAAAGTTTGACATACTACTATTATCTAGTAATTTACAGCTAATCTCCTATACTTGGAATTACAAATCAGTCTCTATAATGACGGTTATTCATAGGAATGTAGGGATTTCCATCAATGCCAAATTTCCAATACTCCCCCTCAAGCTGGGGAGTAGATAATCCACCCCATAGGTCTGTGTACATATCCCTTGGCAATTAGTCTCGCTGTATACTTCTCAATGGATCCATCCGACTTTTACTTCACTGTGAAGAACCATTTGCACCCTACTGGTCTCTTTCCAGTTGGTAACTCCACTAGTTCCCATGTTCTATTCTTCTCCAAGGCCTCCAATTCTACTCAGATTGTATGCTCTCGTTCCTCTTTACCAAGTGCCTCAGATAAGGTTTGTGGGATGGCTACAGATTTTAGATGAGCAAGGAAGCTTTTCTATGAGGTTAATAATTTTTCAAAGGACATAAAATGGGATAAAGAAAGTTGTGTGCACTTACTAACAACCTTTCTTGTGGCTATGGGAGGATCCAAAGTGAAGGACTTAACCTCATTCCCGAGTGACAATTCGGTTTCTTGAACTTGCACAAGATGGATCACAGTGAACAGATCATTATCTTCCACAGATGATTCCCCCCTAAAGATAATGTGACATCGGCAGAAGCATAAGTTTTATGAGTGATAGGATCATAGCATTTTGTACCCAGAATGGGTAGGTGAATATCCCATGAAGACACACTTGACAGCTCTAGGATCTAGCTTGCTCCGACCACTAGAGTGAACATGAAAAAATGAGACACATCCAAAAACTTCAGGATCCAACTTCATTAACACATTGAGGGCTAGAAAATACTGAGAAAACACCTCCATTGGACTTTTAAAATCCAAGAGTCGAGACAGGATATGATTTATTAGGTGAGTAGCAGTGAGGACAGCTTCCTCCTCCGAAAAAAAATTTAGAACATTCTTTTGAAACAAAAGAGGACGAACAAAGGCTAAAAATGACCATTTTTTCTTTCGGCAACCCCATTTTGTTGGGGTGTATCAACACATGAAGATTAATAAGGGATTCCCTCCTTTAGAAAGTATGGAGACAAAGTTTGATTAAAGAAGTTTCTAGCATTATCTGTCCTCAACCTCTTAATTCCAACACTGAATTGAGTTTTGACCATTGTATGAAATGTAGGAAAAAATGTTGCTCACATCAGATTTTTGTTTTAGAAAATAAATCCATGAAACCACGGTGTAATCGTCAATGAACGAAACGAACCAACTAGCCCTTGAAATGTTTGGGACTCAAGATGGACCCCAAATGTCATTGGGGATCTAAGAAGAAGGAACAATAGTTCTCTTACTAGTCAAAGGAAAGGAAACATGTCAATGTTTAATAAATTCACAAGCAACACAATGAAAATCATTCACATTAATATTTTTGAACAAAGATGGAAACATGACACTGAAGGGTGTTCGAGTCTAAGATGATGAAGCCAAATTCAGTCTTTGTTTGAACGAAGATTGTTGGAGAGAAACGAGATAATAAAGACCATGTCTTCGTTCCCATTATTCACTTCGGCACTAGGTAACTCAAGATAATAAAGAACATGTCTTACCCTAGCATGTCCAATCTCCTCATCGTAACTTGGTCGTTAAATACACAAGAAATATGAGAAAACACCACACTGCAGTTCAGATCCTTTGTAAGTTGATGTATAGACACAAGATTTGTAGATAACTTAGGTACATGTCGCACGTTTTTAAGGGTCATTGATGGACTTACGACGATTTCTCCTTGGCTGGCAACAGTGGCCAGGGATCCATCAGCAATGGCTATTTTTCTGTTGCTAGGACAGGGTTGGTGAGTGAGGATTAGTGTGAAGAATGGGTCATATGATCGGTTGCCCCAGAATCAATAACCCAGGAATTTGGAAAATCTGAACAAGAGGCACTTAAAGCAAACGAGGAATGAAGCTTACAAGAATCTGCCAAGGAACAAGTAGCTTTGGACTTCTCTAATTAATCAAGGAGTGATCTGAGCCTTCTAATATCATCTTCGTTGGATTCATTCTCCTCTCCACCACTGGAATTTACATCACCGTCTATGTTACATGGACTCGGTACTAGTGTCCGAGTCGGACACGTGTCCAAGTGTCGGATTCGTCTAATTTTTAAAACCCAAGATACGGGGACACGGCAAAGTATTCCTATCTCTTGTTAACTTTTAGTTATTCCATATTAACATGGTGTTTTGTGTGGCACATATTGTCTTACTTTAAAACTTATATCATCTCAAAGCAATAGCAAACTAAAAGAAACACTATAGGATAGTGTTCTTAGCAGCATATCCTATGAGATGCGTCGGACACACATCGCATACACATGTCCAAGTGTCAAGTGTCCGACACGGGTACTTCACGCATTTTGAAGAGTCCATGTAACATAGATCACCATGTGACCTGTCTTCCCTTGATTGAGTCATGTGCACCGACTTCGTTGTTGTCACTTCTAGGTACTATATTCCATTAAGAAGTTTGTGGTTTTCCATGAAGCTTCCAACACTATAGTATGACGAGTCTTTTTGTGGTAAATGCACCCCAAGTTATCCTTGTTTAAGGGCCGAGACTCCATTCGCCAAAATTTCTGAATTTGCAGTATTCGAGGCAAATGTTTTTTAGGTATTAAACTTCAGTTTTCGATCAATAACTTCTCCCAACGTTGCTGATCCTTCAACTGGTTGAGAGTAAAGCATAACTCCCTTTTGACTTTCTTCAACATTGATGATAGAGATGGTCTCATTCAATGGAGGTAAATCCTCTTTCCTGATATCTGAATTCTCACTTGATCAAACTCAACATTTAAACCTGCGAGAAAATCATAAGTTCGATCCTTTTCAATGAAATTCTTTGATATAGCTGCATCGTCGCTACACATCATCTTAATGCACGAAAATGATCCATCTCTTGCCATATATTCTTCAAGGGATTCGCATGTTTCATGACTAAGCGATCTCCTTGTTTCGTGTCTGAGATTTTACTCTTAATCTCAAAGACTCAAGCAGCATCCCTTACCTTAGAACAAGTCTGTTGTGCGGTTCCCGTATTCCTTTAGACGTTGGTAGAAACATAGAGTATCACTAATTTCTGGCAGCATGGAATTCCCATAGCCAAGACGTAACCATGGAGTCCTCTTCATCCCAAGCACCAAATCTGGGTTAATCTCGAACACTCGAGCAGCATCCCGTACCTAAGAATAGCTCTGTTGTGTGGCTTCCTATATTTGGTATAAACATAAACATATCACTAACTTCTGGCAGCAAGGAATTCATAGCCAAGACATGACCGTGGAATCTTCTTCATCCCAAGCATCAAATATGGGATCTCCCCTCTTGGGCCCAGTACCAAAGAGATGACTCAATTTTTCCTTCCCTTTCAGAAAGGTCCGAACCACTTAAGACCACTTCAAATAATTTTTGCCCTTTAGTCTGTAGGAAGATTAAATATTATGTAATTCTCTTACTGTTTGATGGAGTGTTACCTCTTCCAATTGGGCACTAGGAGCTTTCTCGGTTGTGGAAGACGTGGAAGAAATGTTGAGACGCTTCACAAATAGGAATTAAAGGGAAAAGAATGGTAATGAAGATCAATGGGGAAGAAACGTTGGATAAAGGGCTATGAAGGCCAAAGAATAAGAAGGGAAACTACTCTAAGGAATTTCAGCAATCAAGGCTGAATATTAAGTGTGCAAAAACTTTGTTTTGAACTGAAAACAGGGTAGAAACAGAGCACAAACAAACTGCATTATGGTCTCGGCAATGAAGGCCTTGATGACGAGGTTTCTGATCCTAGAAAAGAGCCTAAAGATCTGATACCATGAAGAAAATTCTGGAATCCTATATCTGAAAATCATTTAATAGAAAACCTTTATACAGCAAGGTATCGCTATTCTAGGAGAGTTTGACATATCGCTATTATAGGAGAGTTTGACATGCTGCTAATCTCTAGAAATCAGGAAACTATTATCTACTTTACAGCTAATCTCCCACATATGGAGATACAAATATTTCTCTATAATCATGGTTATTCACAAAAAACTTAGGATTTCCGTCAGATCCTAGTTTCCAACACCTTCTTCTTGCCTCAGTCAAATTCTCCCCGAAGAAAGCAATGGGTCGACCACGGTGGCTAAGAACCATGTTACATGGACATGGTGTCGGTGTCCAGATTGGATACGTATCCGAGTGTCGGACTCGCCTATTTGGGAAATTAAGGATACGAGGGCACATATTTGAATGTGGATGGGGACACTGGGACACCCTAAGCCATTTTAACTACACATAATACTCTATATAAGATAGCATAGAATATAATGTTTGAGGGGCTTTATGAAAATTATTAAAGGTTCCGCTTATAATCCACTATCAATGTTTTATTTTTTGGGATATTTTATTTCACCTATGTATGTTCTCTACCTCTTTGGAAGGGCCGAAATTGTAATTAATAAGAAAAGAGAAGTGTGAGTGGTTCATAACAAAATAAATGGGCTCTTTCCCATCAAAAACAAAAAGAGAAAGACCCACGTGATGTCTGTGGAAAGTCTTCAGGACTTGGATACTAAAGGCCTATCTCCCTCTCTCTTCCTCCAAAGCTGATCTACTTCCTGGTAAGGTCCAAATTATCTTCTTTCTTCCGTCTTCACCTCCCTTAGATGCTGATTTGCAGGGATGTGCCTCGCCTTTCAACAGGAAATGACGACATGGTCTGTCTGTCTCGCAGATGACAACACAGATCCATACCCATGTCCGTGTCGGCTCGTCTCGACAACGCCCCTTCACCCCAAAGTGAAGGGTCTACGTATAATAGGTTAAAAACAACACCAATGCCAATGTGTGAGGCATCACATTTCACTTCAAAAGCTGATTAATATATGGTAGGCATCACATTCCACTTCGATAAAGTGTGCCCAAGCACAGTAACATTGAGTTTGGATTTGATTGGCATGGGCAGTGTTTGGCAATGAAGGTCAGCAACCTTTTGATCTTTCTAGTGTTCTCTAAAACAATGTGCCGCATGCTACCTATTGCTTTGTAGCATGACATATATGATTTAAAAGTTCATTTTCTAGATAATACTTTATGTTGTGCGTATTTCACGTGTGTGTTTTCATTTTCTTTTTACTGTTAGCATAAATTAATATGGGAGAGGTTATTTCTAGCCCCTTATATGTTTTATTTTACCGAATCTTTATTGTTAACAAGTTTACAATTGTGACTAATATGTAATTTCAGTAACAAAAAACAGGTAAAACATATATCAAAGGCTGGAAATGGCATTTTCAAATATGAAAAAGCAAATTTATATTACATCTGATGGAAGATACAAATATAAACTGGAAAAAGGAAAAAACATCATCTTAACTTGTTTTGCATAAGCTACCATTTATAAAATTAAAACTAAACATTATTTTTCAGGTAATAAAAGGAACTAAAATAAGAAAGAACAAACAAAGACAAGGCCACAATTTTGTCAAAGAATTAAAGAAACAAAAATGAGAGCTTGAAATGGTGGATATTGAAATGGCAGTTACAAATAAGAGAAATTTTGCGGAATCTCACAACCTATTAAACAAGGCAGACTTTAGAATGTGTTTGGATGAGGTAATTGAAAGGGGGATTTTACTTTTATAAAGGATTTGAAAATACAACACACCAAATTCCTTGTTTGGATTATGATAAGATGGATTTACGAAATTTTAGGAGGGATTTGAAAAGGGAATTTGGTGTGCTAAAATCCCCTGTTAAAATAACTAGTCCGACTAGTTATTTGGCAAATCCTTTCCACAAATGTAGGGATAAAATAACTTCTTTTTTGTCTCCATAATTTTAGCTACCTCCTACCATTGAAAAGGAAACTCTCTCATATTAGTTTGTATCCATACACCATCAAATTATCTGAGCTCAAATTTTTAGAAGTAGATCTATATATAAAATACTCGCTTCTACAAACCGCCCAAACACTAAATTTGCAATTCAATAAATTTGTAAATCAGCGAATTTTAAAATGAACGGATTTTGAAATGCAAGGTACTTTGAAATTCTTCATCCAAACGCACTCTTAATGTGGGGATTTGGCCAAAAAACTATTCTAAACTAGTTATTTCAACTGAGTTTTGAAGGCCTCAAATCCCCTCTACAAATCCACCATAGACTTTGCAAATCCTTTTTAAGACAGCCCAAACCCAAACAATGGATTCCATACAAGGAACTTTTGAATCCCTTGCAAAAGGGCAACCCCCGCTTGAAACACCTAGTCCAAACACACTTTTAACTTTTATTTATTTGATTGAAATCTGGTTTTGTCAAAAATTAGACCAACATGTGAAATGATTTTGTCTGAGGTGGTTTCTTTTACTGACATGCTTCAGAACGTGTCATTGTTCAAACTGAAACTCTTGTATTCTGAAGTACTTTTAGCGGCAAAATGAAATGCATTACCTATAGGAGATGTGATTGGAAGTATGTTTCAAGTGCTCTTAGTCGGACCAAATAAGTCAGTGAACTCTGCCAATGGTATGCTAGCACTGGTCGCGCTTTGGTTCAAAAACTAGTCAGTGGTCGCCACAAGGGGATAGCACGTAATTATTAATTGTGACAGTGGACTTGTATATAGGCCAGTTAAATGTTCCGTAGGAAGCCTTGAGCCAGATTGAATCACTGCGTTAGCTAGTTCTATTCAGCAAGTATGGGATGGTTGAATATAATTAACTGACCAACTTATGTGTCGTTGACTGTACGTATTCTTATAAAGTATGTTTCTGGTGACAAATGTCAAACTATTTCTACAAACTATTTACTTCTATAAAAAATTCAATCCAAAATGTTTTTTCTAAGATGTTTGGTCCAGCTATTTGGATCGATGGTTATTTATTGTGTATGTGGAAGCTCACCCCTGCATTATCATCTCAGTCTGTAAGTTCAAGTGGTTAGTTTGTCATGATCCACGCAAATATTGAGGAAAAATGATTTGGATTCTAGAGAATGTTATGGGGATGAGATTTGATTAGTGACTAGAATTCTATTTTGAGTTCCAATGGTGCTTTGTAGAAGTTATTCAAGATTCTGATATTAATCACGTTAAAGATGGTAATGGTTTTAGTTCCGCTGCTTATTGTACTGGTTTAGCAAGTGAGGCCTAGCAGTGCCAATGCTTAGGAGTCAAAGAGGCCAGCTGTTGGTCATCCTCGTGCCCAAGGCGTGATAGGATGTAAGAGCTGAGGCAAGTTGTTTGTTTCACCAGGACGAAATCTGTTGGAGGCAGAAATCTGAAGATCTTTGGCGGGGCGATAGGAATACGATGGCTAATGCGCATAAGAGGAACAATCGAATTGAGGCCATAGCAGTTGAAGAAGTGGTTTACTCTTCAATAGTCTCCCAAGCTCTCTGGGCCTTTTGCAGTCCTAGCCCAAATTGGTAAGGTACCCTACAAGTTAGACCTCCCTCCCTATTCCTTGGTTCATCCAGCTTTTCATGTTTCTCTGCTAAAAGAGACTTGGAAAACTCTTCGGTCTGTATTGACCTGCCTATGACTCGAGAACTAAGAAGCACGGGTACGGGTGCGGGTGCGGATACGCGGATACGGCATTTTTGAAAATTTTAGGATACGGGTGCGGCGGGGATACGGCAAATATTATATATATATTTTATATATATATGATATATATATTTATTTATTTTTTTACTATGTACACCTAGCATTTAATTTCCAAACAAGTTGTATCTTAATAAAGTGCATAAAAAGACATGATGCAATTTAATTTAACCATTCAACGGTAGCTCAATACCATCAAATACATAATAACCACCACCAAATACATCATTAGAAATCTTGCTACATAGATTGCATTGCCATTTCACATTTCCACCCCCTTTACCATCCTTTTCAAGCCTACTCACATACTTCCACAATGGTTTTGTCTCATCATCACCAACACCAGAACTAGGGGCATCAATACTATCTGAAGTTGACATATTTGGCTTTAATTTAAGCCTGTAAACCTTTAACACAAAAAAAGAACACATTGTCACAATAAAAAAAAAAGTCACACCAAAATCCAAAAACATGTGAGAAGTGAAACTATAAATACTTAAAACCACCAAACAATCCACATTCCTTCGAGACTCAGCAAGAAACCAAAAAAAAAAAAAAAAAATTTGACGGGAAACGAAGACAGAAGGAAGTCAGAGACATACCTTCGAAGCAATGCTGCCGGAGGTGAGTAGGGTGGTCGCCGGAGGTCCCCCGATGGTTTTCGGTGGTCGCCGGAGGTCCCCCGATGGTTTTCGGTGGTCGCGGCTGTTCGGTGAGGTCGTGGGTGGTCGCGGCTGTTCGGTGAGGTTGTGGGTGGTCGCGGCTGTTCGATGGGTGTCGCGGGACGTCGCCGGTGTCGAGGGAGGTTGCCGACGTCGAGGGAGATCGCCGGTGTCGAGGGAAGTCGCGGCTGCTGCGATCTCTCTTTCTCTATCTATGAGTCGTGTGCCCTAATTTGGTTAGTTAAGTTATTTTATGTTTTCACCCCCCACAAAAATTAAGTTTTATGTTTCAACCCCCGAAATATCTTCTACAAATTATGTTTCAGCCCCCGAAGTGTCGGATACGCACCCGAACCGCACCCGAGCCGCACCCGAATTTCGGAAAATAAAAAAATTAATGGAAAATAATGGGTGCGCACCCGACACGCACCCGAGGCGCACCCGTGTCCGGTGCGCACCTGACCCCGATACTCCTCCCCTTTTGAAGTGTCCGTGCTTCAGAGCTCAAGAAGAAGGTCAATTTCGCGGAAGCTGTAGCTATACTGGATTGAAGGAAGATCAAGTGCCAGAACAAGCTCATTTCTCAAGTGCTTGTCAAATGGGCAACACAACGGTAATGAGAGCGCCTGGGAAGATTGGGCCAACATTAAATTGTATTTTCCTCATTTTGACACTTGAGAACAAGGGTTCTTCTCAACCACGGTGGAATGTAAAATCTCAGCCAGGCCAATGGACTGAGGCTCATGATCAAAAGTGATGCAGTGACAGAAGAGGGAATTCCACATAAGCTCCAAACTTTTATTACTTAGTGTAGCAATTAAATAACGGCAGTTAATTAGCGCCACAAGTGTCTTATACTTTTCCCACCTAGTATTGTTTCATTTTTCAGTTCAAATTCAAATTGCAAAATCAACTTATAAAGGAAGATCACACCATTGAGATGATCATGAATTAATATGACAAATATCTATTTCTTCTCCGTTTCTCCCTTATTCTCCTCTCTTACTCCTTTAACATTCCATCTTCTCCCTGCCTACTCTGTTGTTTCACTTCCAATCTGAGCTCATACCATGAGTGTCACCTCTGTAACACTAGATTGTATTTTAAATTCGGGGTTATAATTAATATGTATTAATAAGGTGATGGCTTATAAATAGAAAACCCTGAAAAGATTTAATTACCAACCAGAATACTTGTACCCAAAAGAAAGAAAGAAAAAAAGAATTGTTTCGATTTATACAGAATTCGTCACCAGGAAACTCGTAGAAGATATGCCTCGAAGTTAATTAGCAAACATAGGATGGACTCCCCGAGCTTCTAAACAAAGTAGAAATCAAATTGGAGCAAATGGAACAGGGAATGCAGACAAACAAATATGAACCGATTCACGTTTAGCAAAACTATAGACAAAGAAACCAAAAAGGAACCTGAAGAAGCGGGCGGCAACGACAGTTGTAGCGGTGGCTACGCCCAGGGCAGCGGCGAGTTGCCGTCGAAGCACTACTAGGCTTCTTTTTGCTATTGGCAAATTGCTCGCGTTGTGATTCTGTTTTTCAATTTGTTTGTTTCTTTACTTAGATGCACGTGCGGTCACATGTGATCAAATAAGTTATGATAAGGGAAAAACTATAAAGCTATGTATTTTTTAGAATAATAATATATGATAATATTTTTATGTGATTTAGATTAGATATGCATGTTAATTTAGTTGAAGTCAAAAGTGCAAGTTAAAATTAAAATGTACATGTAGAATGATTGCTCTAAAAATATCATGAATCTATCTAAAAGAATATTAATAGTCTCTCAACCGCCTTCACGTCGCACATCTTGTATAGAACGTAAAAAGATGTACGTCAATTATGACAATAATGATCCATTTACGTGTGATGGTCTTACACACCATTCTTTTGAGGGATAATTGCGTAAAATATCCATGTGGTTTGGGGTTGTTGCAAAAAAAGCCCATGTTGTTACAAAAATTGTAAAAAAACACTGGAGATTGCAAAAGTGTTACAACCGTCAAAAAAATCATTCAAACTGACGGCGTGTGATGTTCACGCTCCTGAAGAGTGCGTTTGGTAAAGATTAACTTAACGAAATGACAAAAATACCCTTTATTTCTTCTTCCTTCCCCAAATCCTAAACCCTAACCACCACCCATTTCTGCCACCACCGCCGCCTCAGCACAATCGCCGACGTCGCAGCCGCCTGTTCAGCCCAATCGCCGCTGCCTCAGCCCCCTCAAGCCAAAACCCTAGCCGCCACCTTTACCAGGCCCCATCGACCACCACCACCCTTTTTTTCTGCCACCGCCCGTTTCTACCACCACCGTCCAGCCCCGTGTACCTCCGAAGCCGCTAGCCCCAACCACCCACAGAGACCCCTATGCCGCCGTCGCTAGCCCCTTCATCAACCCAAGCCAAGTACACCGCCCCCACCGGTGCCTTCCACCCACCACGAACTCCACGTCGCCATCGCCTTCATCACCCCCAACCTCCTTGTACCGCTGCTAGCCTCGCCATCAACCTCTGCCACTTGCGCTGTTGCTAGCCCCGCCACCAACCGTAGCCTATTGCGATGCATCCACTAGCCTGATTCACAAACCACAAGCCTATATCTACAATTCAAAAAACAAACCTAGATCTACAATTAGGGCCAACCTTAGATCTACAATTCGGGCCAACCCCAACCCCGCCAGGCGCTGCCACCACTTGCCCTGTCCACCCTCCATGAACCTACGTCGACGTCAGCCAGCCCTGCCATCAACCCCATCCACATGCGCCAGCGCCGCCACCACGAGTGCAACCCTGCTGTCCAATATCAACACCATTCATACCCAAAAATAAAAAATAAAAGACCTAAGATCTACAAATTACAGTATATATAGAGGGCAATTTAGACATTTTCATCATTCTATTACGGGAATCGTCGATTGTAACACTTTTACAATCTCCAGTGTCTTTTTGCAATTTTTGTAACAACAGTGGTTTTTTTGCAACAACCCCAAACCACAGGGTATTTTACGCAATTATCCCTTCTTTTGAAGTAAAAACCACTATAATTTTAAATCAATGCATTTAGTCAAAATTAAAAGGTTTAAAGTTTATCAATCAGCACATAAATATTTATCTTTATACTACAAGGAAAAAGGCTTTTAGCGACGGACTTTTAGCGACGGAACTACTTCCGTCGCTAAAGGTGATTTCAACGACGGAATTTCCGTCGGTAAAAACGTTGTCCAAAAAAATATTTTACCGACGGATTATTCCGTTGGTAAAAACATTGCCGACGAACTTTTACCGACGGGCTTTTAACGGCGGTATAAACCGTCGCTAAATATTTTTAGGGAATTTTATAATTTTCGATGATTTTTTAAAAAACTTTAAGCAACGAAATAATATTGTCGCTAAAAATATCCGTCTATTAAAATGGTTTTACCGACGGACCTTTAGCGACGGGATAATTTCGTCGCTAAAAGTTCTTTAATACACATATTTTTCTCTCTCTCTCCCCGTTTCTCTCTCTGTCCCTCGTTTATCTCTTTGTCGCCGTTTCTCTCTCTGTTGGCATTCTCACCTCCGGCGATCCCTCCTCACGGCGACCCACCTCCGCAACGTTCCTCCCCACCACCACACCGGCAAAAGGCCCCCGCCTCCGTCCCTCCCCACCAGCCCCCCACACCGGCGATAGGCCCCCGCCACCACCATACCGCCCTTCCCCCGCCACCGCCACACCGCCCTTCCTTCTCCCCTCACATATGCCGTCCCCATAGCCACCTCGCCGCCCCGCAGCGACCCCACTACTGCCACAGCCACCTCACAGTTCCACCACCATCGCCACAGTTCCTCCCCCTCCACCGTACCACCACCCTCTGCCGCCTTTCGCGAGCCACTGTCGCTGCCTTCCGTGCGCCACTGTCGTCATCCACCTCGCACCACCACTGCCCGAACTCACTTTTTGCCCCGGTTAGAAATTATTTATCATATTGAATCTGTTCAAATATGCTAGAAATTAATTTGTTGTTATAATGTAATTGTATGCTAGAAATTATTTATCGCATTGAATCTATTGTTATAATGTAATTGTATTTAATCTATTGTAATGTAATTGTATTTGATTTGTTATAATGTAATTGAATTTAATTTGTTGTAATGTAATTAAATTTAATTTTTTGTAATGTATTGTATTGTATTTAATTTGTTGTAATGTAATTGTAACGATTAAACCCTAATTATCCCTAATTTGTTCCCAAGTAACCCTAATTGAACCAAATTAACCCTAATCAAACCGTAATTATCCCTAATCTAACCAATTAACAGTAATTAACCCCGCGTAATCCTAATTGAACGAATTAAACCTGATTAACCCTAACTGAACCAATTAATTGTAATGAACCCCGATTCAACCTAATTGAACCAATTAGCCCTAATTAATCCCGATTTACCCTAATTGAGCCAATAAACCCTAATTAGCCCTGATTAATCCTAATTGAACCAATTAACCGTAATTAGCTTCGATTAAACCTATTTGAACCGGTTAACCTTTAACCCTAAACCCTAATTAAAGCATAATTAGCCCGGATAAACTCTAACTATCCTTAATTTGTTCCCAATTATTCCTAATCAAACCGTAATTATTCATAATCTAACCAATTAACAGTAATTAACCCCGTGTAACCCTAATTGAACGAATTAACCACAATTAAACCTGATTAACCCTAACTGAACCAATTAATTGTAATGAACCCCGATTCAACCTAATTGAACCAATTAATTGTAATTAAATGCCTTGATCCAACCGAACCCTAAATTGAAATAATTGAACCCCCTAATTGAACCCTAAATTGAAGTAATTGAACCCTAATTAAACCCTAAATTGAATGTCTAATCGAATCGAACCCTAAATTAAACTAATTGAACCCCTAATTGAATGTCTTGATCCAACCGAACCCTAAATTGAAATAATTGAACCCTAAATTGAATGCCCCAAATCAACCGAACCCTAAATTCAATAGAACCCCCTAATTGAACCCTAAATTGAAGTAATTAAACCCTAAATTGAATGTCCTAATCGAATCGAACCCTAAATTAAACTAATTGAATGCCCTGATTCAACCGAACCCTAAATTATTATAATTGAACCCCCAAATTGAACCCTAAATTGAATGCCCCAAATCAACCGAACCCTAAATTGAATCAATAGAACCTCATAATTGAACCCTAAATTGATGTAATTGAACCCTAATTAAACCTTAAATTGAATGCCATAATCGAACCGAACCCTAAATTAAACTAGTTGAACCCTAAATTGAATGTCCTAATACAATCGAACCCTAAATTGAAATAATTCAAGCGCATCGGATATGTGCATTTTGAACAATTTTTTCCTATTTGAACATTGATAATTTGTTTGATAATTTCAGGTTGTTAAATGTGCATTTGAGAACTGTGATTATTGATCTGTGATTTTAGGTTGTTAATTGATGATTTTAGGTTATTAGCTGTGCATTTGAAGTAATTGCAATTATTAATTGATGATTTTAGGTTGTTAATTGATGATTTTAGATTGTTAATTGTGCATTGAGCATTTGTGATATTGAGATTATTGACGGAGGATGGGAACCAATTGGATTGAATGTGTGATTTTTGCCCCAAAATTCTTTTCCATTCTCCATTAATACCACAAGCATTACTCAAAATTAACGCTCGTTTATTTTTTGGGTGTCCAATAGTCATTTTAACCCACTCCCAAAAGTGCGGGATAGTAAAATAAAAACATTACTCTAATTTTTCCAAAATATATTCATGAGTTTAAAGGTTCCAAAAGAATTTTATAAAGCTAAGTTTACAGAAAATATTAAAAATACATAAATTCTCAAAAAATTACAAAATTTTGCCAGAAATTCTAACTTAGCCTAAAGTATTATACTTTAAAATTTTATGCTTTAACAATTATTGTACGCTATCTGATGCTTGCATCGTACTTAACGCTAACCCGATACTCACTATCTGCATACCCAATATCCGCTTCTCTTCTTCTTCTCCCATCAACACACACACATAATATAAACACACACCAACATGCACCCAAACAACCACACCTCAGACCCACGCATACACACACATACACACACATCATATTCAAAACCACACACACAGTTCACTCACATACCCCCTTTACATACATATATATACACACTCCCATACTCACATTAACACATCCAGCACTCCCATAACAGCACATCAACTATACTTCTCCCTTCCCCTTCTCCCGTTTCTTGCACACAACTCGCCCAAAACATACCCATAGTTGAGCACTTCCCATTCCACTCTCATTATACACCATATGCAAACATAAAATACCCATTAACACACACAACACAAGCACACACTCATGCACCTTTTGTCATGACCCGAACCCACGGGTAAGCCCGTGTGCTAGGCACGTGACCGGCCGCAGACCCATCCAGACAACTATTTTGGGTTCTGCCAAGCCTTATTTAAACCTGTACACAATTCTAAAGTCATACATTAACTAACACCATAATATGACTTCTAAAGAGGTCCTTACAGATCTTTCCAATAATATATTTAACAGAAACCTCATGGAATTAAGTTACGAACAATTCTAGAAAATAAACCAGCAGTTCTACAATTTCTCAAGAAACTTAAATAAACTTCCTAACGAGCATCTCATGCGGCTTTATTTTCATTACCCTCATAGCAGGTTCATCTAAATGATCACCTGAAAACATTTATAAAAAGGGGGTGAGCTGGGGGCCCAGTAAATACACATGCCATATCCCTAAAATAGAATTGAGGGTTTCAAATAAGCCATGGTTTTTTCTTTTCAAAATACGAAACTTGATGTCACCCAAAAATAAAATTTAACTCAACGTATCTACGTATATATATATGTACTTACAGCAAAAGATTCTCGAATTAGAATGTAATCAACCAAAAACTTCATCAAGAACTGTCACAGTTAATCATAACATGGTATACTGCGGTCAGCGTATGGTCCCACTGACTAGGACCTAAAATCCCTCCTCCACCCGGAATAACAAAATGTGGATGCAAGGGCGAACCACGGTGCAATAGTGTTGTGCGTCAACGTATGGTCCCGTTGACCAGGACCCAGAATCCACTTTCCCTCGTGGATATGGGGCGCAGTAACACAATCAAACTATCGTCTCATTCCACATGTACCGATCATGATTCAGTTACTCATACAACAATTCCATGGCATTTCATTTAAATTCTTATCAAACAATTTATCACGAACATAGGGTAATATAAAAGTGTTTCAAAACTTTCATTTTAACTGAGAACATGTATACAATATATAAATTTTCAAGTAGGATATAAGGAGGAATATGACGGGGTACTTACCTCGCTCAATAACTGGTTCTTGAGCTCGTTCAAAAGTCATTCCTATCTCTTGACTACCGAAACCTAAATAACAAACCACAAGGATGTCATTCATTGCTGCTCGAGCACGCCTAAGTATTAAGTTTCTCTTAAGTGAGTGAAGTTTACCAAACGGCCCCTCGACTTTTGTAAAATTACATATGTGCCCCCGATGCCTAACGTACCAATATCCACCCAGATATACCTAAAATAATATTTTTAAACCACCGGTGGGTTTTTCGGACAATAATGGTCATTCTGGAGATTTTTCGCTCGGAACCCTAAACTGCTCATTAAATTGAGCGCTAATGTTCATGTTCCAAAAATATATCAAACGGCACCGGAATACCACGAAATTTCAGACACTCAAGCGTCATAGTAATTTTAGATCACCATCAAATTCTAGGCTAAAAATAATTTTGTTTACTACATTAATTCATTCAAAAATTGGTTCTAAAATAAATTTTGCTCGTGATATTTTGTATGCCCAGAAAATTCCACATCGAAGGTTTCACAAAAATAAGGAAATTTTTAGTTTTGTACTTTTTCTAAATCTACTCAGAAGAGGTTCTTAAAAACTTAAAAATAGTTTAACAAACTGTTGTAGTAGTGAAGCATTACGCAATAGCCGATCGAGCGCTACGCCGCTAACAGTGCTAAAAAGGGCAAACGACATTAAAAACTTTAGAAACTAGCTTATCTTAGCTATGTAAGATTATTGCAGAAGTTTCAGAATTTAATAACTTAATTTACTGTTCTAAAATACACTGAAATCCCTCATTCGGATAAAATTAATTAGCACGCTTCCCAAGCTTAGAAAAAATCTAAAATTTTTCCTGTGTGTAGATCTTTCAAAAATAATATAAGTTACTCCTTTGAGTTTTCTCCAAATAAATTTTTAGATATATGTTAAAAATTCGGAAAGAGGTTACTGAAATAGAATATCTTTTAGCGACACTTTCGGGTTTAAAGTTTAAAACCAAGGTTTCTCTCTCTCTCTCTCTCTCTCTACACAGCATCTCCTTCCTCATACAAATCCATCTCCTTCCTCATACAAACCCATTTCCTTCCTCATACAAACCAAACAGTGTTCTTACCTAAACCACTTTACACACAAATACTCACACAAAAACACAACAAACACCTCACACACCTACAGCCTTATTACAGCCCCCCTTTTCATCAGTCTTCTCCTTCCTGTTTACATCCCTCTACTCACACACAAAATAGCAACAACCTCACGCAACTACAGCCCTTTGGCAGCCCCATCACAGCAAGTTCTTCTTCCATTTTACACCTCTATACACGCACAAAAAAAAAAACAGCAATAACCTCACGCAATTGCTGCCCTTTGGCAGCCCCATTACAGCAGGTTTTTCTTCCCCTTTACACCTCTACACAAAAACAGCAACAACCTTACGCAATTGCGGCCCTTCGGCAGCCCCATTACAGCAGCTTCTTCTTCCCCCTTTCACGCATAAAAACACCCCTAAGCACTGCCGAAACAGCCTTCACACAGCTGTCTTCGGCAGTCTTCTTTTTCCCCATGCCGTTACCCGCACTTCACCAACAACACAGCCCCATCACGCACAGGAGCCCCGTGCTGCTTCTCATCCCCTTCTCCTCTACATAGAAATACGTGACGCACAATAAAAGTCCCACCATGGCTGCCACCACATGGCAGCCACACTACACAGCCAAAAACAAATCTTGTCCAACACACGCATTACACTAAAAAAAAAAAAACAGCAATCAAACACCCACGGCTCCCCTTCAAATTAGCATAAAAACCCATTCAAATTATTCATTTTGATGGCTAATTGGGCAAGGGATCATACCTGGGATTTTCAGCCCTAAAGCTCTCCTTGCTTCCTCCTCTCTTTCACTATCTAACCTCACGTAAAGACGAAGAGAAAAAAAACTGAAGTGGCAGCTGATTTTTTTTTGTTGCTAATTACACCTATGTCCCTGAGGGGTAATTACAAGTAAGGACAATAGTTTTGACAAATTACACTTGTGTCCGTTGACCAAACGGAACCCTAAAAATACTTCGCCGCGACTGAAATCCGCCGGCTGAAACTTCTTCGCGATTGAAATCCGCCAGCTGAAACTCCGGCTAAAACTGCATCGCGACTTCGGCTGAAACTCCATCCGGTGAAACCACTCTGCTTGTATGGGAGATCTGCGGCGAAGGTGGAGATTTGTTACGGCGGCGACGAGGTGGGGCTGAGGGAAGGGCGACGACGACGTGGGTTTGGGGGAGGGAGGGTGCTTGGGTTACCGGCGACATGGGTCGAGGGAGGGAGCTGGGGCTGCCGGCGACAAGATTCCAGATGTGGATAAGAAACCCTAATTTCAAAATTAGGGTTCTGAAACCCTAATTTTAAGGTTTCAAACCCTAACTTTTAAATTAGGATTGATTTTGAAACCCTAATTAAATCAGGGTTTGAAATCCTCCGAATTTCAGGGTTTTAAAAGCTTAATTTGCAAATTAGTTTCAAACCCTAATTTTAAAGAATTAAGATTTGATATCCTAATTTAAAAATTATAAAAATTATTCAGGATATACTGTACAAGGACAGTATTATCATTTTTAAAATACAAAATGATGAAAATTACACTTTTTGGACGGAACCCTGACGGTTGGACACGGGTGATACATTTGAAACACTTTTGGTCACAGAATGTTACATTTTGAAACTTTGTGTCATTGACTGTAATTACCCCCTAACCTCAGGGACATAGTTGTAATTAACCCTTTTTTTTTCCTTTTAGTTTGTGTTTATATACTAACCCTAGAAAGACTTTTCTTACATACTCTTAGACTTGGTTATTCTTTTCAATTTCACCCGTACCCTTTTTTTATTTTTTATAAGACCACAATTAATTTTTATTAAGGCTAAAATGAATATATATATTTTTACTAAATAAAATTTCGGGCGTTACATTTTCCCCACCTTTAAAAGAATTCCGTCCTCGGAATTGAATGTAACATTCTTCTGACCTTAAATAAAGCTTCAACCTCATATTTATAACTTAGCTAGCACACTAAACATACTGAATAAAATGGCACCGGTCAAAATTCAATGTATGTAAGATAATCAATATCAATCTCTAACCTATCACGCTCCCACTGTGCTACTCTGATAATACACCAACTCTTAGCCTTTGCACAATCTGCTTCATAGCAACATGCTTAGCTTCAAATCGAAGCTATGCCAAATACTAAGTAACTTTCCATCACATATGACATATACTCTACGAGATCCGATCCTTTGATTCTAACTTCCATTCGCATCGCCACCCCAACCTTATACTAGTATTTAGGTTACAAAAATATATGCCTATGCGAAGCCACAAATGGAGTCATCTCAATACTATCTTAATGAACCTTCGTTGTGTCTTTCCAGTCACGCTCATATCCTTTGTGACTCTAGTAGAAGAGTCAACTTATCATCTCAGCCCTTCACCTGTCATTCTCTCTTAGGGCAAGTCTACGCCCGAGGGTAGTTAACTTTCAACTCAGGTCAGTACATAAAGGTCATGTACGGTCTCCATTTCCCAAACAAATCTATGTTTGAGGGTACAAACCCTTAATTCAAGTTGATACACGTATATATATCGTGTACCTTGCTCTATCTAGTCTCAGTTTATCCTATATTTCTAGATGATGAGCCGTCGTTGCTATTAGCTCCGGCATCTAGGGATGCGTCCTTATGGCTAAGCAACTAAGTGTCAATACTATTGGCTCTGACTCTTAGTCATAAGCCTTCATTATGTCTAGACGACCAATCGTCGTTACTATTGGCTCCGGCTTCTAGACATGTTTTTCTACGCACTCGCCTAAGTGACCAATTATTGTTAATATTGGCCTCGGCTTTTGGGCCGTGAGTTTTTCGGTCCCAGTTCTAGTTTTTTTTCCATATTCCTAAACGACCAACCGTCGTTATTGTTGGAGCTGGCATCTAAGGATACGTCTGCATGTCTAAGCGACCAATTGTCATTACCATTGGCTCTGGGTGAGTGGACCAATTCATTTACCCCGCTTCTGCCCATCTTACACATTACTTTTTAGCATCCCTAGATGACCAATTGTTGTTATTGTTGGCTACGGCTTCTAAGGATGTGCCTTATACCTAAGCGACCAATGATCGTTATTATTGGCTCCGGCTCTTAGTCATAAGCTTTCAGTACATCCAAACAACCAATCGTTGTTACTGTTGGCTTTGGCTTCTGGATGTACCTTAATGTGTAAGCAACCAATCATTGTTACTGTTGGCTCCGGCTCTTAGACATGATTTCTCCGGCTTCAATTTCTTCTGATATTTCTCCACGACCAATCGTTGTTACTACTAGCTTCGACTTCGATCATATCTTCGCCATCCGAACTACGTTGGTCTGCTTCTTTTCCAGGGATATGTAGGAAGCCTTATAAAGGTCCGACTTAATATATGTCCGAGTCTTTGAAGTCTGTTTCGAGTCTTGTGGTCTTCTCTGTGTTTCTACTACAAAAAATTGTCGTCTTTTTACGGTGATGTTCGCCCGCAAGCGAGCTCCCTCACCGAGGGGTTGTGTAGACACCTCATTTTTGTAGTCTTTTTATTTTTTTAAATAATTATTGGACTTTATTGTTAATTAAGTTTATTACTATAGTAGGCTTAGGCCCACTGATATAATGAGCCTGATTTGATTAATTAAGTTTAATAAAGAGTCCAATCCAATTTGAGTCCAATCCAGTGCAGTTCTCCAATCCGATCTAGTCTAGTTGGAGTCCAATACAGGTGGTTGAAGTAACCCAGTTAGTTAGGTTTAACCCAAGTTAAGGTCAAAAGGTTGTGATTGATTAGATGGCTTGGAAAAATCTTGTAATTTATCCTTGATATATATGATTAATCCTTGACTATATGAAATCTGGAGATCATTTCCAAATCTGGTTCATCCCAACTATATTTTCAGAGATAATTACCGAGTTAGGGAGGATAATTTCCCAAAATTCGAGAGAAAGATTTTTTGGGTGAATCGACCAATTTTTTATAAACCGGTCGATTACCGGCTAGCTCAACGGCTTAACTAGACGGTTATCAGCCAACCGCCTGGTTAGTTGCTTTTTTTTAAGTTTTGAATTTTCATCAAATATTCAACTCTATCACCAAATCGCTGTACCACCCCAAAAATGCAGGGCATTAATACCCCAAACTTTCGGAGCTGTCAAACAATCACTCAAAAGAGCGATCACTAAATGACACAAATAACCACAATTCCATAAATAAATTTTAATAAAGGCAGCTTCTAATAAGTGCAATACCTCAATTTCCTTAAAATAAATATGTATAAATATGTATAAATAAGAAGACCAAACTTTGGTTCTAAAAAATGAACTAAACGAAGTTTTCCCACACAGGGTTCTACTAATGAAAACAGTGATAAACTACTCTAATTTCTCACTCAGACTCTAACCGATCCCCAAGTAATCTAGTGGTGAACAATACCTGCAGAAAAGGAATAAATGAGGGTGAGATTTTGAGAGCTCAGTAAGGTCGCTCAAGAACCAAAAGAAGTGAATTACGAAGTGATTTACATATTTAGTTCGATGATAAACTTTCTAGGAATCTCAAAAACAAATATTGATAATTCAATGATAATATGGGGAAGAGTATCAGCTCAACTCCTTCGATCAGATATAATAACCAGAAATCACTTACATATACAATGTAACAAAATCAGATGGTATTGAACATGAGAACATGGTACTAACAGATGAGTAAAGCCACACAGACAGTGCACAATTAGATACGAACTACATATGCAATTGTACAGTGGCTAGTCCATCAAGGTACTAGCCCACACAAATACACACCAACTCCCTCCAATACACACCAGTATAGACTCTTATGTCAATACACAGAAGGACAATCATTGCTCATCCAACATATACTTTGATGCTTGATGGGCAATAAATGAGCATCAACATGAATTCCAATAATCGGTAAAGGCTGGGTAACGGGGTTGCAATGGCAATAATATAACCTATCAATTCAAATTCAGAGTCCAATGGTAGCCACAAACAAATCAAAGAAACAAGAGCGAATACAAGTGGATGAATTTAGGGTTCGGATAGAAATCCTTACCTTAGTCCGAAGCTAGCTAATCACTCGATCAACCAAAATCAGAGGTCAACTAAGTAACATAAGTTGGGGCAGCACAGATATAAGAATACCGTCTCAACTATGATACAATAAAACCAACACCAACTACTTACATGGTGCTTATTCTTATTCTTAGAATAACCCAATTCACAACGATTTGAATAGACAGCCAAAACTAGTTATGAACCCTAACACAACCCCAAAACTTAACCACACCGCAAAATTCAGAATAAAAATCTCATAAAATGATTTTATAGCTTAAAACAGTATATAAGATCAAAATACTAAATATCTGAATTTTTGAATATTTTCTGTTTAAAAATAATTTCATCAAATATAAGAAAATTTCAAAAATAGCCATTAACATTTGTAGGTCAAAAAAATACTATAATTTTTATAATAGCCTTAAAATATTCAAGAATACAGAAACTAAAACCAGGTCAAAAAAATCATTAAAACTATTATTAAATTATTCATTTTTTTCAACAACAAAAAAAATGCGACACAAAAATCATAGCAAATCACTTCTAAAAATTCTAAATTTTGATATGGAATATCTTAGAATCATATATACAGCACACAAAAATTTTTAGAATTAAATAATTATTTTAAATAGTCCAAACAGATTTTAGAAGTTTCAAATATTCGCAAAACATAAAAAATATCAAACAATTTCAGAAAATTTTGAAAATTTCTCAAAAATTCTAAAATTGAAATAACTTCACTACTGTAAAAACGTTTGGCCGGAGACCACCCCATGCTCCACCCACGCGCCTTATGCGCGGTGCATCGGTACTGTTCATCGTCTTCTTCCAGCTTACAAAGCAAACCCTAGTTTATATTTTCTCCATTTTTGCTTCATTTTTCTTGCTCTGATTCCTTCCTCTAACACCCTAATACATTCTATAACAACAATATAAGATCCATGATCAAATTTGTAGATTTTACGTGAGTGTGTGTGTATATATATATACCAAAATTGCAAGGTACCTATGGCGATTACCTGAGCATGATCCCTTCTTCAAAAGTCAGATTCTACTCCAATTCTTGATCCCACGTTCAAGCTCCTTCTCTCTCTCTCTCTCTATATATATATATATATATATATATATATATATATATATATATATATATTTCTTCTCTCTCTCCCCCTCCATCTCCCCCCCCCCCTCCCATGTAACAGAAGGAAGGAAAAATAATATGGGACGACTGCCCATAAACACCTTTCGATATAGTTACCCTAAAGGAAAAAATTACCTAACCCCCCCTAGCCACTGCCCCCCCCCCCCCCCCCCCCAAAAAAAAGGTATTTTTTCAAAGTTCACCCAAAATTTTTTAATATTACGAAAAAGTCCAAAAATACTATTTATTATATATTTAAATTACTAGAAATTTTTAATAGGATGTTACATTCTCCCCCACCTTATAAAAAATTCGTCCTCAAAATTTGGTGATCCTTAGATTGTTGCTCTTGATCATGTCTGATCTCGGAAATCCACCGACATATACCTCAAATGCGTTTACAACTAGATCCATTCAAACAATAGGCAATCAACGCAAATACAATTTTGAGTGACTTACAAAGTATATGTGTTAAAAACCTCAACCTGCAGGGCTGCTACACAATGAAGTCTAACAGTAATCTTAATTTGAGACTGGAACATTACATTCCCCTTCCGTTAAAAGAAGTTCGGCCTCGAATTTCACTATACTTATAATATCCAAGCACTACGCTTTCACTACGTAACTTCCAAATGAAGGGGTCATCGAATGTTACATATAACCTCCAAAATATTAGTCAAGAACATTAATAGCAGCCTCGGCAAATTCGCAACTTCAAATATTTCACTATAGTATAAAATTCAGATTATAACTGAGGATCTGATGCCTCAGAATCAAAAAATATATGAGCATTTAAATGAATTAATTATTAGTGTGCCTGACACCACCTCGTTGGATGTCGCAACATCTTAAGCAGACATAGCAAAATGTCTGGCTGATGTTCTAGTCCTCTGCCCCTGCTAAGTTTAGGTCTACTGAGTTTGGCCTTGCTGATTCTAACCTTCTCCCGGATGAGGTGCACTACTCACTGCTAGACTGACTATAGGTATGGGGCTGAGATATAATATCCCATCCCAAATTAAGATTAAGGTTAATTATGATAAATTTACTTGGACTATTAGCGACGATTTAATGGTATAAATGGAGATAGGTAAATTCTAGAGATAGGTGTTACAGTGTAGCAAAGCTTGTGATTTAAGAATATTGATATTTGAGGCAATATTTATCGGTGAAATAAAGCGTGTTTAAAACATATCGAGCAGCCCTATACTTTGAGTTTTTTAGCGCATATACTATGTAAAGTCACAAGGAATTCTATTTAGGTTGTTTTGCCAACCATTTAAATGAATCAGGTTATATAAGCATTTGAGGTGTGTAGGTGGATATTTGAGAGCGAACATGATTAAGAGTAGCTACCTAAAGAAACACCAAATTTACGTAAATGATATTTTATCGGCAATATTTAGCGATGATTTTACTCCAATTCTTGATCCCACATTCAATCTCCCTTTCTTTCTCTCTCTACACTTTCTTTCTTCTTTCTCTTTCTTCTTTCTCTCTCTCTCTCTCTACCATGTAACAAAAGGAGTGAAAATAATATGGGACAGCTGATCCCATAAACACCTTTATATATTTATCCTAAAGAAGAAAATTACGTACCCTCCCCCACCCAAAAAAGTTTAGGTATTTTTTCAAAGTTCACCCAAAATTTTCAAATATTACAAAAAGCCCAAATAAAAACTATTTATTAGAAGTTAAGTTACTAGAAATATTTTAACAGGGTGTTACAATCACAGACTGAGATAGTCATCCTTATTATTTCTGATGCCCAGACCTCTATAATAGGGTCTTTAGGCTACATTTTCAAGGGACAAGCTTTTTTTCCTTAGAGATTTTTATACCATTTCTTCCTTAGAAGTTGTAGATCATCTCTAAGGGAAGTTTAGCACTTCATACTCATTTCTACATACACAAGTCACATGCATCACAGATTCATCATAAGGAGTTCCAAAGTCTTCTAAGCCAGCACCTTCTCGAGGTAAATTTACAGTTTTCTAGATTAGCTTAGATAATAATGGTCTAAATCTTCTCCCATTTATTGTAGTCACATTTCTATTGAAAACATAAAAAGGGTTGTTTACATTTGTTTGTCTACGTCTAGCTAGGCTCAAAATGTCACGACCCGAACCCACGGGTGAGCCCATGAGTTAGGCTCGTGACCGGCCGCAAGCCCATTCAGGCACCTACAAGGGCACTGCCAGGCCTTACTATAACCTGTAAATTGATATTTGAGTCCAACTCACAGACTACCGATAATCATAAATAAAACCCTTATTACATGTCCTTGAAAGTTTACGAAGAACTCGAGGAGACTTAAGCTTCCTACATTAGTTGATCAAACAATAATTATATAACTAACATTCTCGAACGATAAACACTTTTATGACTCTACGGGTTCTCCTCAGGCATTTCTCCCTCGTGCTACTCATACGGGTCTACTTCCCTTAGTTCCTTACCTGAAAAATAAGGAATGAGCGAAAGCCCAGCAAATACACAAACCATGTCCCTAAAATAAGTTTGAAGATTTCAAAACATGCCATGGATTTCTCTTTTAACAAAATTAGTAATTCAGGGTTACCATCCTTTTAAAAACATTCTTCAATACATATACACATATATAAAAGTTCAGAAAAGGTTTTCAAATCAGAGTAAAATCATCGAGAATTTCCTTCGCATCAAACACATATATTTCATTACTTAGGTGTGCTGCGGTCAGCGTACGAGTCCCCCCGACTAGGGCCCGAAAAAAATACACCCAGGATAAAATTTTGTGGACGCAAAGGCGAACCACCAGTAACAGTACTGTGCAACAACGTACAAGTCCCGTTAACCAGGGCTCGAAATCCAACATTCTCCAGTTGGATATGGGGCACAACAACCAAGTCGAGTTTCATAGCTCATTCAACATGCACTCAGTGTAATTCAACGATTCACATAGCATTCCATGGCATTCTTTTAAAATAAATTTCTCATCAAATGCTTTAGCAATAAAACATATGCGGAACAAGACTTTAAACTTTCATTTGATTAAATCATATGTACATTTATAGGCTTTACAAATAAGTATACGGAGGAACATGACAGAAGTACTTACATCGCTCAATAACTGGTTCTTGAGCTCGTTCAAATGCCGGTCCTATCTCTCGTCTATCGAAACCTAAATAAAAAATCATACAGATGTCATTCATTGCCACTCGAGCATGCCTAAGTATTAAGTTTATCTCAAGTGAGTAAAATTACCAAACCGCCCCTAGACTTTTTTAAAATACCTATTTACCCCCGACGCCTAACGTACTATTGCACACCTAGATATAACCCAAAAGAATATTTTTAAACAACTAGTGGGTTTTTCGGACAAGAATGGTCATTCTGGGAATTTTTCGTTCGGAACCCTAAACTGCTCATTAAATTGGGCGCTAATGTTCATGTTTCCAAAATATATCAAACGGCATCAGAATGCCATGAAATTTCAGAATCTCAAGCATCGCAGTAATTTTAGATCACTGTAAAATTCTAGGCTAAATTGTTTTTTTTTACTGTATTAAATAATTCAAAAACCTGTTTTAAAATAAATTTATTTGAGACCCTTACCATACCCAGAAAAATCCCAGGAAATTCCACATCCAAGGTTTCACAAAAATAAGGAAAGTTTCAGTTTTATACTTGGACTAAATCTGTTCAGAAAGACCTTTAAAAATAGTTTAGTAAACTATTGTAATAGTAAAGCGCTACGCGATATCCTATCGAGCACTACTCGACCAACAATGCTGAAAATAGCAAACGACTTTAAAAACTTTTGAAAGTACCTTATCTTAGCTATATAAGATTATTGTAAAAGTTTCAGAATTTAATAACTTAATTCACTATTTTAAAATACACCAAAATCTCTTGTTCGGATAAAATTAGTTAGCACACTTCCCAAGCTCAGAAAAATCTAAACTTTTTCTGATGTGTAGATCTTGCAAAAATAATATAAGTTACTTTTTTGAGTTTTTTTCCAAATAAGGTCCTAGATATATAAAAACAAATAGGAAAGGAACTGTTTAAAATGTTTCCTTTTAGCGACACTTTTACTCTCAAATATTGAACTCCCAACTTTTCCCTCTCTCCCTCTCTGCGCAGACCATCTTCCTCACACCAATACACACACACACACGCAGCCACCTTCAACCCCACTCACATACACAATGTCACACAATACTTCAGACTTGTTACACACTCCTCTTTCATACACAAATGGGTTGAAAAAAAAATATTCATGCTCCCAGCAATCCATATATATATACACACAGGTAACCCACTAATATACACACTCACATACCCATATGCATATAACTAAATCCCCCAAACTATCACAGCTGAAACCCATCACCCTCTCCCTCATTCACCAAAAATTCTCTCAATCCTTCCAAAGCTACTGCCTCACACGACAGTAGCTTCATCTTCCTTCCCAAACCACTCGTGGGCTTCCATACCCTTCTTCTCTTCTCTTCACTCAGATGACATACACACAGCTTTGTTCCGCACACATGCATGTATATATATTGTATATATACACACACATATAGGTTACGCACACATACAGGTTACACACACAGCTCACCTATATATGTTTTCTCTTCTTCCACATTACTCCCACAACTCCACGCATCTACACCCACTGCGTAAGGGTTTTTTCTTCTCTTTTCTTCAACTCCTAAACACACGCATCATACCATTTCCTCCAGCCGATTCTAACAGCTTAACTTTATTACAGTTACATATATATACGCATGGTTCACACCCACTGCCTCACGGCAGGGGGATTTTTCTTCTCTTCCAAGCCACCGCACTTCCGCCGGCGACAACCGCTTCTCTTCCCTCGGTAGTCCATGCACTCATATAGTACCCGCGATGCACACGCAACATACAAACACACACAAGACGCACAAGCTTCCGTACGGCTCTCCCTTCTCCTTCTCCCTCAACTCGTACACGCCACAGGAATACCCACAGGACCACCAAAATACATAGCACCACCATAGCTATTCTGCACCAGCCCCCTTTTTCTCTCCAATTCTCCTACGACAACAGCCACGACACTCTAAACCCACGTAGTTTGCACAATTATATATGTATATACATAACCATGTACATTAAACGGAAATCTTACCGGAAGAAATGAATCGATCATCGGTAAATCTGCTTGCTTTCCTTCTTTCCCTTAGTATCCTTTTCTCTCTTGACCGAGCTCCAGAAAGAGAAGGAAAAAAATTTTCTGATGCGGCTGCTCCCTCTCTCTCTCTCACACACACACATATATATATATAACTCTAAATCGTATAATTACAATAACCCCCTACCATTTCATGAGCCATTTAAATTCTACCCGCAACCATTATTATTACAAAACGCCCAATATAATTATTTATGAAAGATTAACGTATTATAAGATTTTAACTGGTTATTACCTAACCCCGCTACACTAATTCGTTGCTAAAAGTTGTTAATTAATTATCAATGCAAAGAAAATAATTTGTCTCTAAATTTTATTTTATTTTATTTTATTTTGACCCGAAAATAATAAGAGAATGTTCAGGCATTACACAAAATGTATACTACTTCCCATAGGATCAATCTCAAACTATAACGGTTTTGATTCCAATTAGTTCGATCGGATACGAAGACAATTATCCCCCCGATGTTGAGTTCAAGCCAAAAACATAAAAATCAACTTAGAGTCAGTCTTATCATATTTTACATGCTGTGTTATTAAGACTAATAATCAATAGAAATGAGGTAAAGACACCTTCCCGCTGCGTAACTTAGTCTCGGGCCCATCTTCCGGGTTTTCAATAGACTAGTCGTCCTTCTAACACCTTTGAGTCATTTTACCTCTGCTAGGGTGTGTTTTGGAAATTTTTGTATCCAGTGGCGAATTTAGTAGACACACATAATTGAGCGTCGAGAATAATAGAAATGAGAAACAGTGCTAGTACACTCTCAAATTTAAGAGAAATAGTGTCGTTGGTGTGCTTTTGAGAGCTAGGATAAAATCCAAATATCGAGTTGGAAGGACTAGCTGTATTTAGAGGTTGTGAGCGGATAAGCGGGAAGGGCTAAAATAAAGTGTGTGATGTGCTTCAATGATGTCTAATGAGCAAGATCTTGTTTGAATAGATGATTCCGCTCGTAGTAATCGAAAATTTCTTCAGCCAAGAGCAAGTCAGGTAAGGATAGTGGGGCTTTGTTACGGTATTCATTGCTTCGATTATGTGACACCCTCAGCTGAAATGACATCACTGGAGCTGAGATGTCTATCTTGTCAACGTTGCCCGGTAAGGATAATACGTGGAGTAAAACGCACAATCCTTTACGCAATATCTGAGAATCAATTATGAGTTCTCCTCGATAGCAATATATTTAGAAGGACAATAAATAGCGTCTGCAATCATCTTGATGCATCACCTTTCTTCAGACTAGGCAACTTCAAGCCCTACAAAACATCATCGTTTCCACCTGTATAGGGACATAAAAGATACAGACAATGCTTATGTGACACAAGAAAAATAATAATACAAAAGATACTTATTAAAACGATAACAAATTCAACAATATCAACAAAAATCAATAGTAATTCAGACTTGACTTGACCAAAGATGACAGACTCTGGCGTCTTTTCCTCCTTTTGCCAGTGATTCAATTTTCACCGGCCATCCACATATTGTTGCCCCATTAAAAGGGGTGTTCATATCAGTCTCGCATGGATTGAAAGGAGATGTTTTTCATCAAAATAATGGTATCTCCGAGTAATTTAATCATAAATCCTCAACAACTTATCCAAACTTCATAAATGGGGCGGACTAAGGGGAATTGTTCTACCTTATGTCCTCAACAACATAAGTCAAATAAGAAATACCGGGTCATAAGATCAACTTGTATTCAAACATAAAAATAGGAGCTCAACATAAACATCATCACATGGTATGCTAAACAAAGCAATGAATAGCATATTAGAACCGCAATATCCTTACTTGCTTGGCTCTTAGCCGAAAGATTCATCGCTTTCGGTTTATAATGAGCAGGATTACCTATTAAAACAAAATCTTACCTATTAGATAGCCTTTAAATAAATATGCACACCCTACTCTAACCCTTCCCTCTTATCCGCTCACTTCTTATTACAGCTAGTCCTTTTAACCGCATTTACCCTAGCCCGTAAGAATGTACCAACATCATCATCTCTTACTTTGAACACACTAGCACAATTTTCTCATTTCCTATGATCTTTGCTAATCAATTATGAGTTTTTACTAAATTTGCCACCGGGTGTGGAAAATCAACAAAGCACCGCCAAGCATAGGTAAGATTACACCCAAAAAACCCCATCTGGTATCTAATTTGAGTGCTAGGAGGCCAATTGTGTTAGAAATAACAACCGACATCGAAACACCAAGAAATTTTAGACACTCAAGTGTTAATTGGACTGAAGTGTCTCATAAAATTTTCAGACAAAAATAACCTAATTTGATGTATTTAATAATTCGAGAACCCCGCATATTCTAAAGTGTTGCTCTAGACTTGACTTTTACGGATTTTACAGTAGACTTTGTTTGTGGGTCTCCTCCTTCCCGGGAGACAGTGTGTGAATTGTGAGCAAGTCTTCATCTTGTCTGCTTCTTCCACCACAAGAAAAAGATCTTTTAGCGACGGATTTTTAACGACCAAACGAAATCTGTCGCTAAAAGGGACTTTTACCTAGAGATGTCAAACGGGCCGGGCGGCCCGCGGGCTGGCCCGACCCGGCCCGGTTCTGGCCCGGCCCCGTCGATGAACAGTAGAGGCCCGCGTGCAGAGGGCCTGGGGCCTGGGCCTGGACCAGGCCTTCAAAATCTGGAAAAACGGCCCGGCCCGGTTTTGGCCCGGGCTTGGCCCGGTCTGCGGCCCGGGTTTGGCCCGGTTTTGGCCCCACTTTTTTGAATCTTTTGCTTTTCCCCCCCTTTCTTCCACCCCTTTTCCAAACTTCCACTTTTACCCCCCCAACAGCTATATAACGGCTAGTTTGGGGGGTATTTTAGTCTAACCTATATTTTTCAACTCCTTTACACTCTTACCCTCCCCAACAACTATAAACGGATAGTTTGTAGGGGTATTTTGGTCTTTTGTGAAGTTTCTAAAATCTATAAATTCACACCATTTCTCTCTAATTTTTCACACCAATCTTCTTACTCTCACAACAAGCTTTGCTACTATTTTCCTCTCCAATTACTACTCTTGCTAATTACTACTCTTGCTAATTACTACTAGTATTTACTAATTAGTACTCTTGTTTATTAATTACTAGTCTTGCTAAATTCTTTTTAATTACTAACTCTCTAATATTTGTTACTCGTTCATTCTTTTAATTGTTATTTCTTATTACTACTCTTATATTTAGTTACTCTTATTATTTCTTATTATTACTAACTTTGTATTTAGTTACTCTTACAAAGTTTAGCGTGAAATATGTCTGGAATAATTAAGAGAATTAGGCGTGCATCGTCATCACGAAAAACATCATCATCATCGCAAGCACCACCACCAGCACAAGCGCCAGCGCCACGGCCATCAGAAACACCAATCCAAGCACCAACACAACCATTCGTTCGTGGACGAATGAGTACAGGCTCTATGATAGATACCCAAGCCAATTGGGAGTTCAATCAAAACATTCCAGATTTTGAATACACGCCTGATGAAGACCCCCCGCATTATAGTCAAGGACGCAGCTCGGTTGGCGAAGCTACTACTCAGTGGCATAATCTCAACCCTATGCCTGGTCATGATGAAGAAGGGCCGAGCAATGCCTCCGATAACGTGCCAGAAGTCCAAAAGGGGAAAAAGAAGAAAGCCGAGTGTTGGAATCATTTCAACGTAGTTACGGTGGACGACACCCGAAAAGCTCGATGTAAGTACTGTCTTAAATTATTTTCGACTGGTAGTGGTAATGGACATCTTAACAGGCATTACCCTCAGTGTGCACCTCGACAAGGCCACGTCGAACCTACCCAAACGCAATTATCTTTTGACGGTAAGTTATTTGTTTATAATCAGCGAGAGCAAAGAGACGGTCTCGCTGAATTTGTTATTCATGATGAACAAGCCTTTTCTTTTGCCGATAATCCTAAGTACTCTAGATATATGAACACATACGTCCAACCTTTGTACAAAAAGGTTACTAGAAACACAACTAGATCCGATGCACTCCGACAGTACAAGGCTGCTAAAGCACGCCTTATCGATTATTTCGATAAATTTGACGGTAAAGTTAGTCTTAATTCTGATATTTGGCAATCTCCTTATACTTTTGTTAGTTATTCTTGTGTGACCGCTCATTGGATTGATGCAGATTGGGTTATGCACAAGAGAATCATCGCTTTCGAGCACTTCCCTTATCCGCACGATGGAATGAACATTGCTATTCTTATATTAAAAGCATGCACCACATTTAAAATTAAGGATAAGATTATGAGTGTTAGTTTTGATAATGCTTCTAATAATAGAGCTGCTGTTGCAGCTTTAAAGGAGACGCTTCAACATGTACTTCATGGTGAATTATTTCATGTTCGCTGTGTTTGTCACATTATTAATTTAATTGTTCAAGATGGTTTAGCTGCTGCAGGAGATATTCTGCTCAAAATGAGGGGTATGACAGCGTATGTTAATGGCTCGAGTTTGAGAACACAACAATTTAAAACGTTGTGTGTTCAATATAATATGCCTCGCAGGAGAGCAGTTACAGATGTGGTCCACAGGTGGAACTCTACATACCACATGCTTTTACACATTCTGGCATACCGAGAAGTCTACACGCATTTTCTACTAACCCAGTTCCCAGCCGGCTTGCCAACTCAAGAGGAATGGCAGATGGCCACATACCTAGCTGAATTTTTGGAGGTATTCTACACGTCTACCAATTTATTGTCTGGTACGTACTATCCCACCTCTCCTCTCGCTGTAATAGAAATTCTGAAGATGGCTACAATGTTAACAAAATGGAGATATATAGGACCCTTTAGGGAAATAGTACAAGTGATGGATCAAAAATTTAATAAATATTGGAGTAAACTGCATGCTATTTTTACTGTGGCTACTTGTTTAGATCCTAGGTTAAAGTTGCATGGCGTGAACGCCTCGATACAAGAGATATCGAAATTAATGCGCTACACAGCAGAGGACACAACCTTGCTCACAGCAAAAGTGAGCAAGAGGTTTGAGGACTTGTTCAACCTCTATCGTAATTCTGCTGACGTGCGCGGGCGAGCTACATCATCATCCACTGCTGAGAGGTATTATGCGCCATACCTTCAAGGCTTTGAACATCTAGTAGCAAGACAACTACCAGGTGAAGGTACTTCTAATTCGGGAGGTTCGTATAATTTTTCCTCTTTTAATGAGATTGGTGTATATGCAAATACTGATCATTATTCTAATTTATCAAGGCAAGAACATGTTAATTTTAATTTGTTAAATTTTTAGAAACAAAATCAAAACATGTATAAAAATTTATCCCAAATTGCACGGGATGTACTGCCAGTGCAAGCCTCCACGGTTGCTTCAGAGTCGGCATTTTCAGCAAGCGGGAGGGTTTTGGATGACAGGAGGAGTCGTCTTAACCCCGAGTCGCTCGAGCTATGTGTATGTTGGAAGGATTATCTTGATGCGAATTACCGCGAGCAAGATAAACCGATTGATGATAGGAAGAGCAGTGACTCGGATATTGAAATACTTCCGGATGATTAGGTAATTTGTTTTTATTTTCCTCTTTTGATCCTTTTGGTTGACGTTGTAGATTTCTTGATCTTTGATTGCTGATATTTTGGATAGACATGCATTATTATTTTGATTGTTAGAGTTTTAAGAATAAATTTTTTCACAAAATATACTTTTTTTCCATATATATAAAATAAATTTTTACAAGCAAGATATATATTTTTTCGTATATATAAAAAAATAGATAACTTCACCTGTTTGTTTACAAGCAGCCGGTCCCAAGCCCGGATAAAAGGAGGAGGGCCTATGAACACATTTATTATTTTTCTATATAAATTGTTATGTGTTAAGATTTTATTAATAAAGCTCACCAAGAAGAGTATGAAAATGTTTAACATATAATAAAAAATATAATGGCTAACAAATATTATTATTATATACATACATACATATGTATATTACTTATAATGAAATAAAAGGATAAAGATTAGGTTCGTTAAATTGTGAATATTGCCTAGAGATGAAATTTAAAATTGAATAACCAGAAAAAAAAAAAAAGGGCCCGGGCCGGCCCGGCCCTAGATATTGGGCCTAGGGCCAGGGCCTGGACTGGGCCTAGGTTTCCCTTCGGCAGGCCTGGCCCGGCCCGGTTGGCAGCCTCACTGGCCCGGCCCCGGCCCGGCCCCACAGCAGGCCCGATGGGCTTGGGCTGGGCCGGCCCAAGCCCGGCCCTTTGACATCTCTACTTTTACCGACGGATTCGTCCGTCGATAAAAATTCGTCGCTAAAAGTGACTTTTACCGACGGACAAATCCGTCGGTAAAAATTCCGTCGCTAAAGACCTTTACCAACGGAAAATTCTGTTGGTAAAGGTTTTTATCGACGGAGTTTTACCGACGGACTATTAGCGACGGAATTATCCGTCGCTAAATGTATTTAAAAGGTATTTAAATGGAAAAAAAACCCTACCACTTCTTCTATCCACCCACCGCACACCTTTCCCCTTTTTTTTTCTCTCTCTCTCTCTCTCACCCACGGTGCCCACCTCTGCCGTCCGCCTCCCACGCCGCCCACTTTCACCCTCGCCCATGATGCCGCCCTTCCCCCCTCCCCCCAAACTTCTTTCACCTCCGCCGCCTACTTCCATGGATCTAGGGTTTTTTTGTTGCTAGTGGTGATTTTAATCGCATAAATTGGTGGATATTCACCCGTCTCTCTTTTCTCTCTTTTTCTCCCTGTCTCACTTTATCAATTAGGCACACACATAGGGTTCTCTGTGTTTGGCAGTGATAGATTTGAATGATGTTTATTGTGAGCCAAATCCCATGTACTGCACTGCTATTATTTAGATCTGGGTTCCTTTAGTGGGTTTAGTTTTTGTGCAAAGAAATTATCTTTATTCTGTTTTTGCAAATATCCCTTGCATGTGGAAAGTTAATAATTTTTTTTGTTCTTTTCTTGTTTGGATTTTTCTAATGAAGGTCATGGTAAGCAGAGTGGCTGGTATATGTTTTCTGAAGAATATGGTCATGGGTTCATGTTGGTTATCAGGGAATTTTGAGGACTGTTGACGGACCGGTAATTGATTTTATTTTTCATCTTCATCAAGCTTTTCAACATCCTCCCAAAGAAGTACAAGGGAAATTGCAAATTCAGGCTAGGATATATGATTTTTTCTATATTTTCACAGCCTACAAAAATTATGTTTTATTTTACTTTTTACCCGCTTCGACCACGATCATGAAGCCTTTGTTGCTTACATGTTAAAATTGCAGGATCTCTTGGTGATGGACTAAGACGGAAGCAACTGGTCTTTTCATTCATTCTGTTGCGACACTAGCCTGTGGTGTATTAGTGGTTGAAAGTATTGTTGTAGAGTTGTCCTTTGTTATATTTGTGGTGATAGTATTGTATGAGTAGCGATTATATTAGGGGTAGGTACTTTGTGTATTTTATAGATATTTAGAAATCTTTGTAGTGTGCAATAATATTCCATGTTGGTGGTTATGCTTTATAGATCTTTAATCTTTAACAAACAGGTTTTAAAAAAATCATTTTTCTACCTTTCCAGATTTTAGTGACGGAATTCCGTCGCTAAAAGTGATACAAACAAATCAATGAGGTGTTTTATTGACGGAAACAAATAGTGAGCTTTTTTATCTACAAATTATCTAAAGTTATAACTTTTAATGACGGACTTTTAGTGACGATTTCAGTGTATCTAGCGATGGACTTTTTAGCGACGGAAAATCCGTCGCTAAAAGTCTTATAATTTTTTTTTTAAAAAAAGCGAAGACATGTGGAATTTAATGAAAATTTCTTTAGCGACGGAATATTCCGTCGCTAAAAATAATTATTTCCGTCGGCTTAAGTAAGATTTTTAGCAACGGATTATCAAAATCCGCCGCTAAACTTTTAGCAACGGTGTTATTACCAACGAACTTTTAGCGACGGAAATTTCGTCGGTAAAAGTTTTAGCAACAGATTTGGGGTTTTAGCGACGAAAAAATCCATCACTAAAGACATTTTTTGTTGTAGTGTTCTGGGCAGTCTTCGGTGGCTGTATCAAGTATCGATTCCTCCAACGTGGATTGATATCCGATATTGGAGAGATGCGGGCATATCGTGGATGTGGCTTCGGATACTCATGTTCTTTAGCAAGAATTCGTTCAACGAATAGTTATTATCTACTGGCATCTCTTTGGTACAGTAGAAGTTGAAGTTATTGGTTTCTGCGTTGCCTTCCATGTCTCTGATGCTAGGGATTTGGATTGTCTTTTCGAAGCTAGCCCGTGGAATATCCATGGAGCTTTGTTGCTTATGCTTCGCTAGTTGCGTTTGAATATGTTCCGAGATTTGAATTTTCTATGGTTGATCTTTGGGTTCGCTTACAAAATATCCCTATTGAAGCTTATTTCCATGAAACAGCAGTTCAGCTTGGTAGTTATTTTAGGGAAGTCCTTGCCATTGACTGGTGGGTTGAAAGAGAACAAAACATGAACTATTTCAGAATTTTGGTGCGTGTGTTCGTGTATGATCTGTAGTTGGCATATAGGGCTGTAAATGAACCGAGCTGTTCACGAACGGCTCGTGGTTCGTTCTTCACAGAACTCGTTCATGTTCGTTCATATAATATACGAACCGAACATGAACAAGTTTTTAGGGCTCGTTTATTAAACGAGCCGAACATGAACACACTAAAATATTCACAAACATGTTCGCGAACAGCTCGTCTAAATAATAAATTAATTATAATATATTTACAAAATTAATGATTACATAAATCACATAAATTAAATTTTAGAGTGGAGGCAGCCCAAAATCCCAAGCCTTTAAGTCAGCCCAAAACCCCAAGCCCATTTATAAAAATAAAGCCCAACCCCTAGATAAGCCCAAACACTTGAAAACCCTAACTATATAAACTCAAACTAAAACCTAAACCAAACAAGACACAGTATGCACTCACTCACACAGCCGCACTCTGCACTCACTCACACAGCCGCACTCTTCGTCCCCTACCTCGCCACACACACACACACACAAGCAGATCACGCATAGACCCTCTCTCTCTCTCTCTTCAGTCTTCACGAACGGACATCACGCCGCCGTCTTGGCCGCTGTCATCTCCCACCCAGTCGTCGGACTCAACCTGCCGCCGGGTTCAACTTTTAAAGCTGCAAAGCCATCGCCTTCAAAGCCAAGTTTCCGATGTGCAAAGTTATCGCCTGCAAAGCCAAGGGCTCAACCTCGAATGCATCGATCTGTGTTTTTTATTTATTCTGCACCCCTCCTGTATCTTCTATTTATCGTTCGTTTTTTATTAATTATGCTTGAACGATTTGAGAATTTTGAGTAATTTTAGAGATTTGATTGGAATCGAACATGAATGCGAGCCGAGTCATTGAACTCGAGTTCGGCTCGTTTGTTAAACGAGTTAAGCGAGCCGAGCCCGAGTCTCACCCTCACGAACTCGAGCCGAGTTCGAACATTAATATTTTGGCTCTTAACGAACTCGAGCCGAGCTCGAACATGTCCAAATTTAAACGAACCGAGTTCGAACACACCCATGTTCGGCTCGAACTCGGTTCGTATACAGCCCTATTGGCATATACCTAAACAATATGGACAACACTTGCAATTGGGTTTGGGCTTCATATAAAAAAAATCTTTCGGGTTTGCTATAACTGTGGGGTAGAGCAAATATTAGATAAGAAGTTTTTACCACCTTATCTACTTATACAACAACTTCAAGCCTATTAGGCATTAACAACCTTATCAACTTACGGCGACAATCTACGTTAGCGTGATGTGCAGCTAACCAATCCATTCCGAGGATTACGTTAAAGTCCCTCAGATCTAAAGGTATGATATTAGTGTACAAGATCTGATATGAGACTTGCATCGGACATTCCTCATATATCTTAGTGGTGAGAAGGGAAGTACCACTAGGTATATTCACAGCGAGTATGACTTCAAGTGACTGACAGGGCGTCGTCAGTTTATTGGCGAATGCTAACGAAACAAAATGTGGATTACACTAGAATCAAACAAAACAAGAACTTTATAAAAGCAGACATGAAAAGTACCTGTCACCATATCTTCAGATCTTATGGCTTCTTTTAAACCCCATAGCGTTAGCTCGACCTATTGCTCGAGGCCTTCCTTCTATGGCTATTGTCTTTCGCTGGGAACACTCCTTTGCATTAGGTCCCAGTTGTTGGCATTCGTAACAAACTTGTTGATTCAGCTTGCAGTCATTCGCTCGGTGGCCTTGCTTGCCACACTTGAAACAAGTTCCCATCGTTTTTGTATAGTTGGTGCCCTCATGTCTCACCCTGCACCAACTGCATTCACGAATTTCTCCTCGCTGTTTCAGACCTTGTCCGGACTTTCCCTCGCCAGCTCTCCTTTTAAATTTTCTTCTGACGTCTCCGTTCTTGTCTTGACCTCTCTTCAAATTTCTTTCATGTTCCCCTTTCTCCTCCCACGGGTCCTGACTTTCCGCTTCCACCAATAGTGTTTTCTCCATTGCCTCGATGAATGTTCTAAGTTGGAAAATTTTTACTATTCTCCTTAAGGATTGTCTTAAACTCTCCTTAAATCATCTAGCCTTGCAATTCTCTGTAATCACCTGATGAGGAACAAAGGGTGGCAATTCATCAAATTCCTAGATGTTCCCCTCCACAAATTTGTCTTTTTACTCTAATCCAAGAAAGTTAGTTTCCAACTTGTTTTGTACACTCAAAGGAAATACTTCTCTTGAAATAGTTGTTTAAATCGGCTCCACTTGACATAGGCCTGATTAGCCCTCCTTTTTTCCTCCACTTGCTTGTGTATGTCCCACCAATAACTTGCCGCCTGCCCCTCTTAACATGTGTGTAGCAAACACAACATTTTGATTCTACCCACATCATGTTACCTCAAACTCCTTCTCCATTTCCTTTATCCAAGTGACCACCATAATTGGATCACTTCCGCCATGAAATTCGCTAGGCCGAGCATCTTGAAAATCTCGAAACTTATACTTTTTCTTTTCGCTATCGGGACCGTTGCATTAGAAACAGTCGGTCGCATTGCGGATGTTGCTACAACTTCCTGTAAGAGTGCCACCAGTTCTCTTCTTAAATCTTCTCTATTAATTGTGGCTCTATTGTTGTTGTTCCCCACGCTGGCGTTTTTGTTGTTGGCCAAAGACGCTTCGGTCTGGAGAGCTTCTTGTGGAGGGTCTCCTCTCTTGTCTTTTCGGTATAGGAAACGCTTGATTTCGTAGATCACGTACCATTCTGAAGATAAAATAATGAGTCATAAGCTCACATAAAACAAACGCAACCTCATAAAATAACATCATAAATCTTAGGCCCAGATCATTGCATATTTACAACTATAGATTTGCTTCCAAACGTACAACTTTTTAACCAAAGAAAAACGCTATCGTTCTTTAAACAACTGCACACTCCAAAAATCCTAGTCTAGAATCATGTGCGGCCTTTCACTAGACATGGCATTACAAAGAGGACAGTCACGAACTACCTGTTTCATTTTCTGTACGAACCTACCGGGAGGGCAATCGTGGACTACCTGTTGCATTTTCTGGACAACCCGCATGCTGGGGTCCTCCGTGTCTTCCACCATTCGATATGCATTTTTCTTTTCTTTGAGACATTACGTATCTGTTTTCTTTATCTCTCTGTTGGTTTTAATTTTAAGGGACTCTATCTGATTGATCAGTTCATCTTTTTTCCCGGAGACTCTTTTGAATTTCTGCCTCTAATAATTCATAATTTTCTTTGCGGACCTCGCACTCGATCCTTCTTCCTTAACCTCGAGGTCGGCATGATAAGGGTGGTCGACCTCCCCTTCCTCCACCTCGGGGCCTTACAACTCCATGGTCAATGGTTCCTCATCCGAATCCACCAAGTCCTCCTCAAACACATCTGGGTCTTCCTCGCTGTCCATTTCCAGATCTAGCACATTCACCATGTTATCCTCAAGCCACCCTCCCACATTCGCTAGTGCACCCGTCATTTCCTGCAATAATAACATAACAACCATTCTTATAAAACAATTATGCCTTGGTTAGTCCAGGCTTATACATATCCATTACACCATTACATTCTTCCTCCTAATTCTCTCATCAAAACTTAAGCACTTTTTTAGACACCTCAATAGTCTATAGAATTATATAACCTAAGCTTTGATACCACCTGTGACACTCCCAGCCCAAGTGATATCACCGGAGCTGACATATCAATCCTGTCAATGTCATAACCTTGAATACAATACAGAGCAACTACAACATAAAGATAAAAAAAAGGGACATCACAAAATGCATCCTTACAAAAATGTTCTTGAGAGTACACAACGTACTGCAACGAAAAACTGCAGAACCTAATACAACTTAATATTTACACCAGCATTCACACGTAACGGTGACACTTCCTCACTGAACCTTAGTACAACTTCTCTTTACCTTTACCAGAGGGTTCACCCCGTTCAAACCTAGTACTTAAAAATGCATCACATAAGAAATGAGCGCAAATCGTCCATTAAGGATGATACGTGGAGTACAACACACAATCCGTTAGGGAATATGGGAGAATCAATTATGAATTCTCAGCAAAGGCAATAAAATCCAGAGGCAAAAGAATAATGTCTGCATTCATCTTGAAAACATCACCTTTGTTCCGACTGAGCGGCTTCAAGCCCAATAGAACATCATTATTTCTATTGAACTAGAACAAGACATACTCATTGACTATGCATATGTAATGCAAGAGAAAACACTAAAGGAAACCAATAATCATGAGAATAACAAGATAATAAAATTCAGCAACAACAGTTAAAATCAATTGCAATGCATATTTGACTTGACACAATACGACAGACTCTAGTGCCTTCATCCTTTTGTCAGTTACTCTATTTTCACTGACCACCAGTTGCTTCACTTTCACTGGCCTTCCACTTATTGATGCCCTATCACACTGGGTGTTCATCTCAATCTTGCATGAATTGAAAGAGATAGTTTTCATTAAAAGGACTGACTTAGAGAGTATTTCGATCATAAGTCCTCAACAACTCATCGTGTCATCAACGGGTGGGCTTAGGGAATAATCTACCTCAAGTCCTCAATAACTTATTCGACTTTATCAAACGGGCAGATTAAAGGAAACTATTATACTTTAGTCCTCAAGAGCATAACTTAAGCAAGAAGTATCGGGTCACATGATCAACCGGTGTTTAACATAACAATAGGAATTCAACATAAGCATCATCAACATAGTATGTTAAACTAAACAATGATTAGCATATCGAAACTGCACTATCCTTACTTGTTTGGCTTTTAGCTGAAAATTCCTCGCTTTCGATTTTTAACGAGTAGGATTACCTATCCAAACAAAATCTTGCTTATTAGATCACCTTAAAATACGTACACGCACCCTACCGCACTCTTCCAACTTATCTGCTCACAACTGATTACGGCTAGTCTGTCTAACGAATCTGCCCTAGCCTTTAAAAGTGCATTAACAGTACCACCTTCCTTCTTAAACCTATTTTAACTCCAATTTCTCTTTTTCTTATGCTTCTTGCTACTTAATTGTGAGTTTTCAATAAACTCGCCGCTGGGTGTGAAAATTTACCAAAACACCCTTGAGCATAGATATAATTATCAAGACACCCCGTGACGACACATGCACCAACAAACATCCAAAAATAACTCAAAATATCCTCTTTAAGTAATATAAACTGGTTGTTGGACTAAAAATCCCTTCAAAAAATTTTTGCTCGAAAACCCTATCCAGATGTCCAAATCGAGCGTCAGAAGGCCAATTTGTTAACAAAATAGCAATCGGCATCGAAATGCCATGAAGTTTTAGACACTGAAGTGTCTTATTGACATAAGGTCCTCATAAAATTTTCAGATAAAAATAACTTGATTTGGTATATTTAAAAATTTGAAAACCCTATTTCACGGATAAATTATTTGACGTCCTTTATGGACTCAAAAAAATCTTTGAAATTCTCCTCTCTTAAAACTAATAGAAGTTTCTCTTTTGTGTTTGGGCAAAATATGGTTTAGAATTGTCTTTTCAAAATAAACTTTGAATAGATTAAAATTTAATGACCTTTACTGACAATTACAGTCACTATTCACTAGCCTAAGGATCAAACACACTCCAGTTCACCTTGCTCACACGTAGCTACGGTTCTTGCTTCTTCTAGAAATTCTCCACATTTCATTCACACACCATTAAACACTCCACATTCACGCACATTCTTCACGCACTACCAGACCTCACATGCACTCACCTTCACTCACATCACACACATTACACATTTACACACACCCTTAGAGTCATTGCGCGCGCGCGCACACACACACACACACAACGACTGCAAACACACAAACGCGCACATACTCTGCTCTCCCTCACACACACTTGCACATTATTCTGACACACACACATTCCAGCTTTAAAGTCCACTGTATACTTCTCTGGTCCACTGCGCCACGCACACCTGAAAACTCTCTCTCACATACATAGTAACACGCACATTACATTGCACAACACACACACAGCAGCAACACACAAGCACTCACACTCTTCTTACCCTTGCACCCCTCAATTTCACATACACTCAAACTGAAAATCCATCCAATTCCCCCTATTTAATCTCACATATACATTTAACGCGGAGTCAAATCAAAGCTCTATTTAATTCAGCCTTAAATCCATCATATGCACACTAATACACCAAGAATACACACTTAGAACAAAGATTTTTACCTTACTTTAAGGGCTTGTATTTTCCTCAATTTCCTTCACATACACACACTCCACCTCCTGATCATTTTGAGGTATCATTCCTTCATGTTTGTGGTTATCTTTAGCAGCCACAAAGCCATGCAAATTTTTTTTTAATTAAAATTAATTTTCATTTTTTTAAAAAAACAAGGATATTACGTCCCAACTCATCCACCATTTATTTACCATTATAGCACAGATAGTGAGAAGTCGCAGCAAGGGGGATAAGAGCTAGATAGTTAAGATGATTTTAGTTATTTTTAAGCGATTGGAATGATATTTGGAGCATCTATAATTGTTTTGAAGATCATTTAAAAAGCGACAAAAGATTTTGGGGTCTGTACCGCTATAATTAGTGAAGCCATGGTAGGATCTTTAGAAATCTAGGTGGAAAACATAAGTTCTATGGGGTGTGAGTTAGTTATATGAGAAGCCTTATTTAGTTTTGAAGCTTGGTAAGGTGTGACACTTGTTTAAGTTAGTCATTTGATTTGTGGGTGGAAGTTGTGCTTTTGAAGCGATTGGTGTTAGTTTTTTATTCGATAAGACGACAAGGAGTATGAAATCAAGTATAATCATCTCATTCATTCTTTGTACATTGAATTCAATTGTGACTTAATGAAATGATTATCAGCTCTGAGGTATCAAGAAAGTTACCATTTATGACGAGTCATCTTATTTCTTCTCTTGAATACTTCCTTGCGTATTATTTTCAATTCTATTTGGACTTGGTTGGGATAGCATCTTGCCCACCGGCTATGGGAAAGCTATGAATCGTATCAAGGATTAATTACCGGTACCTACCATTCTTTATTTTGAGTCTTTGATTTGCCTCTACGTCTTTCTAACTTGGAATCAATTCCTATATTTGTGACTTCACGGTGTGTCGTGGGTGTGCATTGTGGATCTACAAAGCCACTAGGTGAAAATTTCTTTAGTGGTTTCATGTTTTAGTTGTCTAGTTGTGATTTATTGTTATTATGGTTTTTGAATTGTTTAATTGAGATAATTCATATGTTGTGATTCATGTTAGTTGTTTTTCTGTTTATTATGACAATCTCTTTTGTGATTAGTCATCCACATTAATTGTTTAACTAAGTTCCATGTAATGTGTTATAACTGCTTAATTATGCTAGTCTAATTTCCATGGTTCATTGTTTTGAATCCTCAATGCAAATATATGAGTACTTTGTCTAGTATTATCCTTTGTATTAATTTGATTCGTTCATTAGTTCAATTCTCATGGTTGCGATAACAAGTAGAAGATAAATATGAAATATTCTTTGTGGAAGTCTACATGTGACAAAACGTGAGATGATTATATGCAACTTATCCGATTGAGTACACAGGGAACCGATCGGTCGATTAACCGAGTTTGCATAGCCACACCAATGTTTCGGTCTTCTTATTTTGCTAGTCTGTATTGCACCATCTACAGTATACCCCTTAGGGTAGGGCTCTTGGTCGAGGCTTGCATGTTCTTAGCGCCACGGCTTTTTAGATTTAGCATTGGCACTTTTGTTCAGGGCTTTTTGATGTTGCATCTAGCTTCACAAGTCCTGTTTGTAGGAAGTAGGCAAGCGTCATGTTTGGTGAGGTTATAGCAAGAGTATGTGCAAGATGCAGAAGTAGAACTTTCATGCATAGTGCCAAAGGAGATAGAGGTTTGCCCTCTTGTAGCGCTCTTTTTCGCATTATTTCATCATGCAACGGTATCACCAATCCAGGGAGCACCTCTTCGGGTAAAGATGTGACATCTTACACTGGGCATGAAAATTTATGGTTGGCATATATAAAACCAACACATAAGTGTCTACTTGCCTAGGCCTTTTAAGGGAGGCATCTCCTACTACTGGTACTGGGGCCGTGAGTCGGGTTGTGGGTGTGTGGGTCACATATGGTTCACATTGGCTAGAGAGGATGCTCCTGGGCTACTAGGCATTAGTGAGGACCGTAACATCGTAAGAGCGCAAATATCTAGAAGTACTTACTTTACACTTTAGGCTATCCTCGTAGTTTTAGTAACTTTTTTGGATACTTTTGAATAAGTAATACTCTTTTTGTCTCAATTTATTTGATCATGTTTGACTTGCACGATTATTTAGGATATGAGCCATATTTTGTGAATTTTTCATTCTACCCCAAGAGAGAAAGTGAAAGGGAGAGGAAGAAAGTAGGCGGATTGGTGGAAGATTAAATGTGGAAAGATAAATAAAATAAAAAAGTATAAAAGAGGTAAACATGGAAAAAAAACCTATATATTTTTTCTTAATTTGAAAATTCATCAATTTTTTGGGGCAGCCCAAAAAGAAAATATGATAAATTTTTTTGGGAAGGAAGGAGTTTATCTTTAAGGGTCTTTTGGTTACTTACAAAGCTTAGAAATTCAAGAACTAGTCAAATTCAGTTTTATCGGTACTTTCAGTTTTGGCTTACTGAGAATAGAAGAAGGAAAACCTTGGGTTTTGAGGATTACATTTTCTATCCACAATTAGTAAGTGATCCTAGATTCACTTTAATTATAAGAAGGATAGGAATCAATGTAGAATTGTGCTTTGGAAGATTTTGATATAAGTGGGTTGATTCAATTATTTAAATTTTCAATTTATTGGAGGCTTACACAAATTTGCGAAGGTTATTGCAAAATTGAGATAAGGGTTACACATACTACATCTACCTCTCTTGGATTCATGCTGTTGGAATGTTTGTATTGGGATAATTTTTTATAAGCTCGTTACGGAGTCGTTAGCACTATTGATAGAACTCTTGGATTTGCTAAGCGTACAAGTCCATCGTTTTTATATCTAACGTAACATGTGTCAACTTCCTCAAGGTACTGCTGTGCTTTGATGATTTCTACTAAATTCACGAAGCATTATTCCTTGGGTGCTGCAGTCTCGTTTTAACTATGGGTATCTTGTTCTTTTTATTTCTAATCAGCTTACCAAAGACTCCTTTGGCAAGTGCATGTATTTTAGGCTTCTGTTATTAATGTACAGACCTTTCTTGAAAAGCCACTTGATTAACCCATTCCCCCTTTCTACTGCTGCTCCATGAAATAACTCTCTCTCTCTCTCTCTTTCTCTCTCTCTGTTATGCGTGAACATCACATGTTACTTAACCACGTGTCATTTTCTAATTGGATCTTGCTATTTTCTACCTTCATGTTCCATTCTTACATTGGTCAAATTTATCTCGTACAAACTCAGTTTAAAGCGATTTAAGTTACATTAGACTCACATTTTTATCCTTTTCGATTTGAGTCTAAAATCATATATTTTTTGAAATTATTAAACCTACTTGAAATGCAAAGTTTTGGTACTTTGTAACTTTTATAGCTTTGAGATACTTTGACGTCAATTGGACCTCCTTCGTATTGAACTACTACTTTGTCCCCAATTTATTGATCATTTTGAGTTTGCACAAACTTTAAGAGATTAGTCAATCTATTCCGTTTTTCCATTCTTACCCTTTCTTTCTCAAAGAATTGAATGGCCCCACCTTTTCTTCTCTCACCGTCTCTTCAAAGATTCTTCTTTCTCCTAGAAACTTTTTCTCTCTCTCCTGTCTCTTCATTTTTCTGGGTTTCTCATAGGTAAGGCAAAGTGCTTTCTTTCAAGAATGCATATGCTCACCTGGTCAGCACTACATCATTCATTCCCCTAATTTTTCCCATATCTGGAAATGGCAACAAAGGAAGAAAGAAGATCAGAGAAGGAGCAAGGAGTCGGCCAAGAATCTCGCTAAGGAAAGATAAAAGGATAGATGACTGAAAATCCCGCTTAGAGATCGCAACTATAGTCAGAGTGATCTAATTGACTTCCTTTTTATATGCATTCATATATCTATATGTATCACACACGTATAGAATGCACATATACAAATAGGTCGCTATTTTGATGCAATCCAGCATCATCAAATTTTGCAAATTGCCACACCAGAAGACTACTATTTAATGACAAGAACTCATCTGACTTCATTGAATTTGTATGATAACTTGAAATTCCTAAAGGAGTTACTGCAATTTGTCCTAAAAGTTCTCGTTTATAGATTAATGGAATTGAGACGCCATCATCATAAATTTAGAGTCAAAGCCTAAATATTTCATCGATCTACTCTTGCGAAGTAAAATCCCACAAACAGTTGGAGGAATACAAATTATCGTACCAAATTATCTCAAATCGTAACCCAGAGACAAAATCCTGAAAACCTGAATTAAAAGTAGTCATCGTACGCCTCATGACCACATAGTTGCTCCCCTTGTTGTCTGCCCACTCCACCAAGCTAACGTATGAGTGATTGACGCCTGATAGATTCCTCAGTTAAACGCCTGAAACCACATTGTATGACACATCATTATTTATTTTTTCTTCAGAATAATGCAGCATTTGGAAGTGTGTCTCCAGCTGTGGTATTGAGGTGCCCTAGTACCCAGATCTGAAGAAGAGATTGCAGATGACGAGTTTAGCTGAGGACGTTTGTGATATCAGATAGAGGTGGTGATCATTCAAGTTAGGTTGGGGTAGAAGAGGGAAACAGAGGTGGTGGTGGAGATGAGGAACTTCTTCTGTCAAAGGCGGTGGAGAGAAGTGGCAGACCGTGGTGGAAGAGAGAAGCATAGGAGAATGGTTTGACATGGGGTCACTTCTGTTAGGATCAAGCGCTTACCACTGCACCAAAAGCAATTGCTGTTAGTAAGGGCACAACTTTATTTCCTTATAGTCCTGGCACAGCAGCCAGCGCACACGGTCGAGTACACAAGGAAGTAGATGGACGCGGTCAACCTCCGATCTGCCAACAATCCCTTCCCTAGATACACCCCGGGGGACTCGAACCCGTGACCTGCTCTGATACCAATTGTTAGGATCAAGCGCTTACCACTGCACCAAAAGCAATTGCTGTTAGTAAGGACGCAACTTTATTTCCTTATAGTCCTGGCACAGCAGCCAGCGCACACGGTCGAGTACACAAGGGAGTAGATGGACGCGGCCAACCTCCGATCTGCCAACAACTTCTTTTATGTTTGTTGAAGCAAAGGGTAAATATGTAATAGTGCAAAATAAGTTAACTCAAAATGGAAACTGAGCAATTTTTTTGGACAGCCCAAAAAGGAAAAAGGATCGATCTTTTCAGGACGGAGGGAGTAATATTTAGAACATTCACGTGCTTAAGCTAACGTGATGCCACGACATGACATGGCAATTGCTACCCGTATGCAAACTTTGAACTTAGAACCTTTGTGTGCTTAGGTTAACGTGCTTTATAGTCACGTATTACGTGGTTGTATCATATTTGATTACTAGTTCAATTATTCGAATATGCCCCTTTGACTTTGATTTGATTTTTGTTGGGTTAATATCCTGAATGAGATTATTTGTCGTGCTAGGATTATTTATCGTCTTTGCACTTTCAATTCCATATGTGTGGGTGTGAGGGTGATCTTTGCTAAGCCCCCTCCCATTTCAGGTAATTAAGCTGAGACGACTTAGATGAGCTAGTCGCAAATAAGCATGAGCCTGGAGTTTTGCATTAATTTAGAACTCTTCTCACTGACTTGAGAATAAGAACTCTGTAACAGTTTTGATGAAGTAGCTTTTGTGAACCCCAATTCTTGGGAAGTAATTATTTGTTATCAGATTTTTGCTGCAATTACTAGACATTGATGATTAATGAGAGTGCTTTGATTGGGATATGTTTTAGAACTCTGATTACCTCTTTAAGGTTATATTTTTGGTAAAATGCTTTGAATATTATATTTCTCGTAAGCAAAAATATTTTGAAATAGCATGTGAAGGTCCGCCTCCGGGTCGGAAGCGTGACAAATATCCCAGCCTTTTTTTAGTAAAATAGTTTCTAGTAAATAAATTTTATGCTGTCTTCGAAATGTCAAAAGGTTTAGTGGGCTTTGAATAATTACCAAAAGTTGTGGGTTCTTTATTAGGTTTTGGTTTTGGTTTTGGTTTAGGTTTTTGATTGGGATTTCAGCCACCATGTTAGTTCTTCTTCTTTCTTAGGCATGAGAGAACAGAAGAGGTAGGATTAAGCAGCTTAGTGGAGCCCTAATTTGTTAATATGGTAAGTACAATTCGATGATCACATTATGGTTTACGTATTTGGGTTTTGTTTTGAACCCAAGATTTTCTCTAGATCAAGGGTTGGTTATTGTTTTGTCTATGTTTCAATTGTGCTAGAATTCATGATGGAGTGTGTCGTTGGATTTCGTTATTGAATTGCTAGTTTAAGGTAAAATTTTGTATTTTTTTGCTATTGTAAGGGGTTCCAGCTTTCTTGTGGTGATAGGGGAAAACTCCATTTCACTTGTTGGTTTTGAACAATTGGGTCGTTAAATTTTTGTGAACTACTCTTAATTCATTTGTAAATGATCACTAACATGAACAACCCTTTCTTTTAAGGGGTGTCTTCAAGACTTTTGTAGTCACTCCGATGACTTTTATAATTACTTGGTAAGTTTTCAATCATTTAGTGGCCTTTTGAAAACCCTCTTCACAATGGCTATTACGCTATCGGTATACCTTCAAGGTTTGTGTTCACTTCGGGTCCTTTGGACCGCTTAATATTGTACATTTTCTTCGTCTCACTTGTTGCTGTCGATTAGTTGTCACTTGCTTGCCAATATTTTAGCTTAGTTTTTTACTTTGTATGATCATATCATTGGTTTTTGATCGATCCCCATTGGTTCCCTCGAGCTCACCCTATTCATTTACTGTATTCCTTAGCACAGGTGAAAAGGGAAACTACAGTGTCCGACAAGCTTTGGAAGTTTTGAGCATTTATTTACAAAATTAGTTTTATCTTTGAGAACTCTAACCAGATATGGGTAATTTGATTTGGAGTTTGTAATTAGATTTACCCGTTGTGTTTATTAGTTTGTTTTGGGTGAAACTTTAAGAGAATGAATCTCCATATATGGTTCTCCACAGTAAAAGATTATTTCTTTTTAAGACTTTGATTTTAGTCACAGCTTTCTTTCTAAACTAGGGGTGTCACAGTTGGTACCAAAGCGGACTCTGGAGGTACTAGCGATGTGTCATCATGGCCTCGGGGTATTAGAAGTGTGCCAGCGAGGAAGTTGGGTCCCAAGGAGGGTAGATTGTGAGATCCCACATTTGCTGTGTACTAGGATGGAGATCTCATATGGGCTGTGTACTTGGCGAGGTAGTGAGCTATGTGTGACACAAAGGCCAAGTTGAATCTAGTCTCGCGTAGGAAGTTGGACAGAGATAATTTGGCCTTATAAGACCTGTTTAATGAACTCTTAAGCACCTACTTTGACTAACTCTTTTGAAGAAGGCATTGCCATGTGGTGGGATCGTGTGGACAAGGGTCGTTATAAGGACGTTAAGGTATAAGGAGGGGAGATTGTAATATCACACATTGGATGTGCGAAGATTTGTAATTGGCCTTATAAAACCCTACCCTAATACTCATAAGTATATACATGGCTAGCCCTTTCGAGGGAGGCATCACCCTTTGGTGGAGCCGTGAACCGGATCGTTACATGATATGTCTCCCTAAGCTACTCTTGAACATCGGGGACAAAGTGCGGCTACCAGACTTCTTATGTTGTTATCATCTTTTGTTGTATAATGATATTTCTAAAGCTACACCGGAAAAGATAAGAGAAGTTCCAAGTCAATGCCTCTTGTTTAAAGATACTAGTTATTGTCGCACATACGAGTAGTTACCAACTTAAAACATGGTCACATTATTTCCTTAAGCAGCCAATGTAACCTCTTATCTCTCTTTTCAGGGTGTTAGCATTATACATAGCATATATAAATCTTCGTAAACCTACTGCAGTTGCATGTTTCAAGATTCACGTAACTTTGAGCAAGAAAAGCATCAACTTGAACTAGCAAAAGAACATACATTTCATTGCAGGCCAGTAAAGCAGAGTAATGAATGAGATATCAAAAAAAAAAAAAAAATCATGGCATAAGGATATTCATTTCAAGCAAGTGTGTGGTAAACTCACCAATAATAAAGTAGGTCTAAAGAAGGGCTTTCAGAAATTACTTGTTCCACTGTCGCGTCATGTTAGGGGTTGAAAATACTTGGACCATCCACATTTAGGGCAATAAGCACCAAGACACTTGTGATAACGGCAAGCCAAATTAAAGCTGACCCTCCAAAGGCCAAGTCTATAGTGCATCAAAGGAACAAGTTAACCGAAAAATGCACAAATTGCGACTACAAAACGTCTTTTCAATCGTAATGTCCGGAAAATTAAATAAAGGATTATTACCTCCAGATCCTTCAGAAACCCTGTCCTCAGTAGGCAGTACAGATTCAGCATCAGGACCACGTGGCTTTGATGTTGACATTGTCTTCGTAGCATTATCCAGAGATCTGGTATTACCTGTTTCAGATGCCACAATGCCTTGAAATTCCTCACTAACAATCAAAGCAGCTAGGACATCCATGAACGTTTCTTTATCAGTTTCACTTGAAGGATCCTTTTCCCCCTGCTCGTAAGTAGCATCTAATTCCTCAGAATCGTATAACTCATCATCTGAAGCATCACTCTCCAGGTAGACTTTCTCGGTCTTTTCATCTTCTTCATCCTCGACATACGCTTTGTATGTCAGTCTAAGTAGGATCTCTCCAGAAGATCCCTTCTTAAGTAATCCCCAACCTCCTTGCAGAACCACAATCCTGTCTGTTGGTACAGTATCTTTGAGAGATCCCAGATCAACCTGGATAAAATTTCCCATTAGGGACATATGCATAGGAAATCTGATATATATTACACTGCTGAAGCTTTCAGAAAGTTGCCACATCATTGCCTATTTGGACTTCCTTTCCTCTTGCCACTAGATTTAAATATATTTGTTATTTACAACCAATTTTAAGTAATTATAATTATCACTTTCATTTTTCAATTCAGTTCTCTCTCACCATTCAAAGTTTATCTTACCACTTAAACTTCAAAAAAACTAATAAACCACATTTTCTCAGTTTACTATAGATGGGAGCCTTTTGTTTTGTTTTTTTTCTCCAAAGCATTGTTTTCTCTCTCACCCCTCAAATACACACACACACACACACATAAATAAATAAATACATACATACATATGAGACGTGATCCATTACTCGCGCTGGCAACTTCAGCTAAGTTGCCCGCGCGATCTAGCCGTCCACGGGCGATCTGTGGATGGTCCAGATCTTTTTTTTGCGCTTTTTTTAAGTCGGTCCGCTACATAATGTAGCGGACAGCACTTTTTACCAGATTGCCCCTCTTCCATCCGCTACATAATGTAGCGGACGACCAAAACCCATCTTTGGTCTTATTTCTGTTTTATGCCATATGTATGTCAGGGAAAATTGGATCTGGAATACCGTAGCAGCGCCCCCCCCCCCCCTCTCTCTCTCTCTCTCTCGTCGGCCCACATAAGGCAAGTGTACGCGATTGTGGAGTAGGAGGAGGACTAGACGCGGTGGCGTGAGGGGGTGTTAAAAGCGGCAATGGTGGCATCTACGGCGATGGGAGGATTTTGGGACGGCGAGATCTTAGATAGATTAGATTTGGGTTTGGTTTCAACGGCAAGATCATAGATCAACGGCAGCATTTACGGTGGTTGGTTTGGGCTTTATTTTATTTAATGTTTTTTTTGGTTGCTTCTTCTCAGTAGTGGTGCAGAGATCCAGTTTCTTCATCTCCTCTCTATCTCTCTCCATTTAGATCAGCTATTTATCTTGCATGGAGGTTTGGGGTAGCGAAGGTTCGAATGGTGGTGGTTCGGGGAGGCAGAGGTTCAGATGGTGGTGGCGATGGGTTTAGTGGCGGTGGCAAAATGATGGTGGTTGTGGATGATGGTCATGCTGCCTGGGCTGAACGGTTGTGGTTTCTTGGTTATGGTGGAGTGGAGTGGCGTGGTGGTTCTGTTATGCTTATCGTTCTTTCGTGTCACGTCGTCGCCAGTTTGGGCTTTATTTGAGTTTGGTTTGGTCTCAAATTAATTTGAGTTTAGCTTGATCTCCTCCCAATAACACGTTCTTTGTTAGCTCAGCAACAACATATTGATTCATTTTGGTTTGTGGAACTCCATTGATATTTTTGGAAGAACACGTAACAGAACAAATAGATAACAAACAAAACACTGATAAGGTTTTTGGCACAGAGTGCCTTTACAAATTGTCTTGATTTTTTTCTAAATAACGTCTGCTACATTATGTAGCGGACGGATGCTGTACCTATATAATATGAGGCCCTCAATTGGGGGTTGAGGGGTATATTTGTCAAAATATCGTCCTCTACATTATGTAGGGGACCAACTTAAAAAAAGAGCAAAAAAAAAGATCTGAACCGTCCACAGATCGCGCGTGGACGGCCAGATCGCGCGTGGACGGCCAGATCGCGTGGGCAACTTAGCTGAAGTTGCCCGCGCAGTCAACAGATCATATATATATATATATATATATATATATATATATATATATATATATGGGAGCTGATCCATTGACAGCGCTGGCAAATGGAGTTAAGTTGCCAACGCGATCTGGCCGTCCATCCTGAAAGATGGACCGCCCAGATCGCGCCTTTTTCGAATACTGTCAGTCGTCTGCGACACTATATCGCGGACGGACTTTTTTACCTTTTTGCCCCTCCGCCCCGTCCGCTAAACTGTGTCGCGGACGGACTTTTTTTTAGTTTTTTTTAAGCCCGTCCGCTACATAATGTAGCGGACAAATTTTTTGACAAAAATGAATCTGTTACATCCGCTACATTATGTAGCGGACGAGTAGACAGAGACTACTTTTTCTTTCTCTTTTTCGGTCCTTTCTCTCACTGCCTAAAGAGATGGCGATGCGACATCGGCGATGGTGGCCATGGCGCTGCGGCCAATCACGGTGGGGCGGATCTGGAGTAGATCTGGAGCGCCGGTGGCCGGCGGTTGATGGAGTCTGCGCGACGGTACGACGTGAGGCGACGGCGCCGCATATCTGGAGGTTGTGACCACTAGCATCACCGTCGCGAGGAGCTCCGTGCCGATCTGCGCCAACCATCCAAGCTCCAGATCGCGGTGGCACAGATCGGGAGCTGGACGGTGTTTGGGCCTGTGGCAGAGCTGCGTTGGCAGCGGGCAGTGGTTGCGCCGGTTGGCGCCGGTGTTTGTCGGTACAGCGGCGCCGTGGCTTTCCCGGAGGGCCTACCATGGTGGTAATGGCACGGTGTCATGAGTGCGGTGAGTTCTCGACGACGGCAAAGTGTTTACTGTGACTGCGGTAGCAACGGTGGCTGCACTGGAGGTTGCTGTCGCGGTGGTTCCACCGTGGCCGAAGTCGAGGTCGGTGACCAAACCAGAGATTCAGCAGCGGTGGTGGGTGGTGATGGGTTCAGCGGCGGTGGCAGAGTTTTGGTGGTTGTGGGTGATGGGTTCAGCGGCGGTGGTGGTGGTGATGGGTTCAGCGGCGGTGGCAGAGTTTTGGTGGTTGTGGGTGATGGGTTCAGCGGCGGTGGTGGTTGTGGGTGATGGGTTCAGCGGCGGTGGCAGAGTTTTGGTGGTTGTGGGTGATGGGTTCAGCGGCGGTGGTGGTTGTGGGTGATGGGTTCAGCGGCGGTGGTGGTGGTGATGGGTTCAGCGGCCGTTTCTCTTTTCAGCCATGTGAAAGGACAGAGAGAGAGAGAGAGAGAGAGAGAGGGGGGAAAAGAAGTCAGAGGATTAAAATGAGAGAGAGAGAGAGAGAGAATGTAAGAAAACCCATCCGCTACATAATGTAGCGGATGAGAGAAAGGACAGACCAAAAAATGTCAGAAAACTATCCGCTACATAATGTAGCGGATGGGCTATTTTTAAGTTTGAGGGTATTTTCGTCAAAAAAATCGTCCGCTACATTATGTAGCGGACGAACTTAAAAAAAGTGCAAAAAAAAGATCTGGACCGTCCACAGATCGCGCGTGGACGGCCAGATCGCGTTGGCAACTTAACTCCATTTGCCAGCGCTGTCAATGGATCAGCTCCCTCTATATATATATATATATATATATATATATATATATATATATATATATAACGTCAAAGCTGAGAGAACGTTGCTATGCCACCACTTGACACACTCTTTTCGCAACATGGCCTTAAAGTATTTTGTTTGTGTTAGACCAATTTTTTGTAATTACTATGCTCCTTAATTTATCAGCTTAGTTTAACTTTAAATAGAGAAAAATCTTGCTCTTTGTTGGATGATAACAACTTGCATATCCAAAAACACCTTTACACAAGTCTTCAGTATTATCCTTTCCTTTTTCAAATTCTTCCTTTTTTGCTGGTACATAAATTTCTAGCTATAAAGCAATTCAATCTTTAAATTAAAATTTCGTGACTCAAAAAATTGTTTTGACTATTTTTAGAACCTTAAATTGCACATCTTAATTAATAATTATTGTTTTTTCATAATCATCCCTTTGCATAACGTTCTTGAAATATTTGAAAAATGCTGATAAAAACTACGACCAGTATTTTTTATCTATTTATCTAAGAATTACCGGTTCTTTCAAGATTTGTATCCTAAATTTCAAAATTTAAAGCACAAAATCTCTCATACTTGTCCCTATAAATACATCCCGTGATATCTCCCTATTCCTTTTTGTGAACACAATTACATCTCTCTCTCAATGCTTCTGTACCTCCCATCCTTTATCAAAATAGGAGGCAAGTCTTCTATTGTTCTTAGTTTCATATATTGTTTCAGTTCTCATATACTAGCTTTAGAACCTTCATGCGACATTAACGCAATTGGCGTCGAAGATTAGCAGGCTAATACTGCATGCTTCATGATTTTTATTTACCTTTATCGTTTTTTGAGTTTTTCCTAACATAATCGATAATGTGCAGGGTAAATTGGCAAGATCATGTTCTCTAGAAATTGGAAGTCGTTTCATCCCAGAGTATAGCCATTATAAACTGTCAGCGTTGCAAATTCTATTTTCAAGCTTCATTATGCTTTACATATTCCAGTTACATTAGCTGCAAATATTAATCTTTAGCGAACAAAATAACACTGCCAAGCATATGAGTGTCAAAATTATCTTTTATTTAGTTCGTGATGTATAAACACATAAATCTTCTATTTTTGTCTTCTAAATAACAAATTCTCTGTTCTAATGCAGCAGATTCTCAAGTTTAGCATACCTCGGCTTTTCCCATTTTACGACTAATCAAGTAGGGTATATCCTTCTCACTCTTTTTAGGTGCATTTTTTTTATACAACTCATTCACGCGCTCACTTTGTTTAAAAGAAAGGTCCATTTTTATTGTTTGTTATTCTACAGTAATGTTGAACTTTATTTAAGTGACCACTCTTTCATCGCTAAGATTTCTTGTTTCTTTGATGTACAAATTTTCTTTTCATAAAATGTTACATTTTTCATTTTATATTGCTCATTCATCTACTTAAAAGTAAGTTTCTTCTTTTCTTCATCGGTCTTGATGGATTGCAAACTCATCTAGAGTTTATTCAGGGCTAACATATTGCAGAACTCCAAAAGCTAATTTATAGATCACACTGTCCCTTGTAAGAATCTTAATTACGTATTAGATACCTGTTCGACACCAATAGTGCTAATGTATTTGTTGCATTTGGAGAGGTTGGTAAGCAGAACGGGATTTACAGCACTACTTGTGTTGGGCTCAATAAATGCCTTTTAGAGTGTGTTAAGTGTCTAATGCTCTACAAATACTCATTTTTTTGTTTGTTGGCAGAAAGGGCTTTCTTCGTTGATCTTTCTCTATGGTGAGAATCACTAATTTCAATTAGCTTGACCTAAAATTTTTGCACCTACTATTGCGTAAAGGTTGCAAATAAATGTATATACATTTTGTTTTCATTTCTTTTCTAAGTTAAATAAGTGGCCTTAGAAGATATGATGCATGCCTCTACATTTTTCTATTGTTTAAGTGTGTGACTAAATTTGTAAGTCAAAAGATAGATGTAGTTAGAAAAAAGAACAGCTAAGATATTCCATTGAATAGTGTATGGTAGGAGGAACCGGGAAAATGTATCTACTTATGTTTGATTAAGCAACTTAACTTCGTTATATGATTCATTTAACAGCTTCGAATAGACAGCTAACAATTATGCAACTTTAATACCTTCCTTTTGAAGTTCTTTGATTGGTCTTAAATTAGTTCAAGCACATGTAGTGTTATAAACATTGACACTATAAACTCGTTGATCAACCCGTATAAATCAAATAGAGAGAAAAGAGAGGAACAGCAGAATCAAAAGGAGTATTAATCAAATTATGCTTCTATGGTATCTGAAAATAATACTCTCTGATGATGTTTAAAAAAATGTCCATAGCATATAAGATGTTGGGATACAAAGTTGGTAAGATAGTTTTGACTTTTGAGTGACAACTCAAGTTGGGTCCACGGGAGGTCGGGAAAGGACGCCGCTTTAATCCTTACTATTTAAGTAAGAACTAAGAAATTCTCTTACACATAAGCTCCATCGCTTGCCATTTATTTCAATAAAGTTTTACTATTTTGTACTACTGCATAAAGACTTGGTTTAATCAAGCGACATGGGGATAGTATCACCGATGTACAATTTTAATTAAGTTTCCGAGAAGAAGAAAAAAGAGTCCTCAGTTGAAGGAAAACAATGTTTGAAGGAAAATCGTTAGATTTTTCTTTTCTTTTTCTTTTCTGTCAGCCATACTTTCATACTGCAACAAGCTAAATATTATGGAAATACCATTATAAGGCAAAATAGAAAGAAAACTGAACTCACTTTAGTTGTACTACCATGTGTTTTACACATAAATTAGTTTTCATAGGTCATGAAAGATTAATAAAATTGGTCTATTCATTTTCTTGTGCTTGTTTCTTCCAGGAAATCGTCGGGGTAAGTTTCAGTACAAAAGAAACTCAAAAGTCAGATTCTTGCTTGGTTGCAACCTGAAGTTTCACTCTTACGACAGACAACGAATAAGCAGGAAAAGGATATGGCGTATTAATGTGTGAAAAACACGATCAACCTTTTGATCATTTGCTTTTGCAAGGAAAGATAGCCTCACGTTAGTTGCTTACTATTTTGATTGTACTGAGAGCTGCAACGCGGGATGGGAGTTAGGTTCAGACATAGGATAGAAGAAGGGGGTTGGCGCCAAGAGGAAAAAACAGCTTGTATTTGAAAATATTGCGCTCCCCTTCTAGCAAGTTATCGTCATTATTGGCTCAAGGGGGAGTTCCTTCGCTCAAGCCGCATTTTTGCTGAATTTGTAGATGCGTTTTTGCTTAGTAGAGATGTACAATGAAGCCATTTGAGATTTTGTTTGGGCTGCTTAAGGGCCTTTTCACTTTTTAGCTCTTCTATGCAAAATTTTAATCGAGCTTGACAATTTACCTCTCCAGTACCAATAGTCAAATCTGTGAATCCAAGAGCGTCCTTGACTTGGATGTACAATCTCTGTTTTCGAGGGTTGGCAACAAGCATATAAAAATCCTGCCCAAAAGTAGCTGTTTCAGAACATTTAATAAAATTTCATTGCTTTGATTCCACCAAAAATCTTTAGTATATCGATCAGAACTCAAGAGGAGTTAATAATAAGAAACTTCACCTGATTCCAAATTGGCTCGCCAGGAGCCCCAATGACAGTTGTTTGACTGTTCTTTTTACTACGTATTACTTGATCTCCAAGCCTTAGAATAACATACGGATCAGTTTTCCCTGGAAAGTAAATGGAGCACATAAGCAGTTTTAGAAGATTGCAAAAAGATACAGATCTTGACTTTTGCATGTATCAAGCAACAACATAAAATGCTATGTCTGCATCGGATTATCAAATGGATATGCAGCATTTATTTGTGGATAAGTAAAGACTATGGGAGTTCTACTTCTAGTGAATTTCTGTATGTATCAAAAAATACTGCAAATTATAGCAAACTTAAACAAGAATGAAATTTTGTTACCAAAGAAGACGTAAGAGAGCTTGCGAGCATCTACAAGAGTCACTGATAATTCTCCAACAAAATCCCTGTTGCCTTCTTGCATTTCTCCTGTCTTGAAATCAGTTGGAACTGGACCAACAGCTTTTCCTTTCTGAAAATCTAGAACAATCTTCTTTGGCCGAACAAAAAGCCGAGGCAAATCCTCAGTGAGAAGTTTTGTTAAAAACCTACAACGGCATTCAAACAGGTACTTCAGTAATCAACCCCCCATAAAATATAAACAAAACAGCACTGCACAAAAAAAAAAGGAGAATAAAGTACAACAACAGCAGGCACGTCATGTGAAAACAAAATAGAAAAAGAAAGCTGTGGAACAATTCAATTTGCCACATTACCAAAGAGAAGAACCATAACATACAGCAAAGAACAGTAATTTGATTTTGCCACATTAGTATGGCTAATTAATTAACAGGTGTTCCCAACCTATTATGGTCGTACCCAAGGGCCCAATAGGGGTCCCATTTCACGCGAACACATCGACATTGTCAATAGTCTTTTTTTCAACGCATCAAACCGGTCAAAGTGTGCGCGCCCAAGTCACTTGCATTCTTCGCTTCGCACGCCTCACGCGCGACTTAGCCACCAATTATTTTACGTCAACGTCACTCACGTTAGCGCGATCGTCACTCCGAGACCACCCGAACACCTTTTCATCAAAAACATCGGCCGACGGCGCATTTGGAGCAACGGGGTCAAGGGGCAAATGGCCTTGGCCAACCCCAGGGGGTCGGCCTCGGCCTCCATGAGGGGTTGGCCTCGGCCATTTTCCCCCGGTGGTTCACCCCTTCGCGCAAACCCCCTTTTTCGCACTTTTTTCGCTTCGTACGTTTCGTATGTGACTTTGACACCTTGTTCGTCACGTCAGTACGATTCATGTCGACACGCTCGTCGTAACGCAACTTCCGGATTTGTCATTGCCCATCAAAACACCTACAGACGGCGCGCCCGAAGTTCGCCAAAAGGGGAAGTGACCTTGGGCTCCAAAAATGGGAGTTGGCCATTTGGCCTTGGCCAGCCCCAGGGGGTCGGCCTCGGCCTTCCCCATGCCTAGGGGGTCGGCCTCGGCCTCCAAGAGGGGTTGCCCTCGGCCGTTTTCCCCCGGTGGTTCACCCCTTTCGCGCATACCCCTTTTTGCACTTTTTTCGCTTTGTACGCTTCATACGTAACCTTGGCACCTTATTCATCATGTGGGTACGATTCACGTTGACGTGCCCGTCGTAACGCAACTTTCGGATTCGTCATTGCCCAACAAAACACCAACCGTCGGCGCGCCCGAAGTTCACCGAAAGGGGGAGTGGCCTTGGCCTCCCTTCATGGGAGTTGGTCATTGGCCTTGGCCATCCCCTAGGGTCAGCCTCGGCCTCCCCAAGGGGTCGGCCTCGGCCTCCCCAAGGGGTCGGCCTCGGCCTTCCCCCCAATGTTTGACCTATGGCCTCCCCTCCCACGCGCACTTATTTTCTCGAGTCTTTGCACCTCCGCGATGTTTACGGCGTTCGTACATCAACCTCGCGACGTCCGTCGTGCATCAACCTCGCGACGTCCGTGACCGCACACCGCTCCTGCGATGCCCATCGCCCAAAGTCGCGCGCTACCGCCGAATGACCCGTCACCGACGACCGCATACCACCACTCCCAACTTTGTCATTACTACATGTTGCATTCATTATTTTGTTATCACAGGCACACTCAACTCACATCCCGTCTTCGGAACACCCGACGCGTGCCCGTGCGCCGTCTCCGCGACGTTCGTCGCCGCGCCCGTGCGCCATTCTCATGATATGAGCCCCGGAACCAAGTATTGCTCCGCGACGTTCGTCGCCGCGCCTGTGCGCCATCGTCATGATACGTGCCCCGGCACCAGGTATTGTCTCCGCGACATTCGTCGCCGCGCCCGTGCGCCACGTTCATAACACGTGCCCCGGCACCAAGTGTTGTCTCCGCGACGCTCGTCGCCGCGCTCGTGCGCCACTTCCATGATACGTGTCCCGGCACCAAGTATTGTCTCTGCGACGTTCGTCGCCGCGCCTGTGCGCCACTTCCATGATACGTGCCCCGGCACCAAGTATTGTCTCCGCGACGCTCGTGCGCCACTTCCATGATACGTGCCCCGACACCAAGTATTGTCTCTGCGACGTTCGTCGCCGCGCCCGTGCGCCACTTCCATGACATGTGCCCACGGCACCAGGTATTGTCTCCGCGACGTTCGGCGCTGCACCCATGCGCCACTTTCATAACATGTGCCCCGACACCAGGTATTGTCTCGTGCTGTAGACACCGCGCCCGTGCGCCACTTTCATAACATGGGCCTCGGCACCAGGTATTGTCTCGTGCTGTAGGCACCGCACCCATGCGCCACAATCATGTTACATGCTTCCGAGATTAAAATCATCGCCGTCTCAATCACGGGGGGCTCCGGCCCTCGCACCAGGATGGGCTCACAACCTTAAAGCTATCACTGTCTCAATCACGGGGGGCTCCGGCCCTCGCACCGGGATGGGCTCACAACCTTAAAGCCATCCGGCACAATCACAGGGGGCTCCGGCCCTCGCAGCGAGATGGACTCACAACCTTATAGTCATCGCCACCACGGGATGGGCTCACAATCTTAAAGCCATCGCCGGCACAATCACGGGGGGCTCCGGCACGAGGACCCCTCGCAGCGGGATGGATTCACAACCTTATAGTCATCGCCGCCACGGGATGAGCTCACAACCTTAAAGCCATCGCCGTCACAATCACGGGGGGCTCCTGCACGAGGACCCCTCGCAGCGGACTCTAAGCACTGAGTTGCGAGCATGTCCACTCATGTTACCGTTGATCGTCGACACCACCAGGACAATGACCCACGGGTCACTCCGGGACGGGAGCAGGTCCTTGGAGGGCATCGCGCCTAGTCCGCCTGGCAGTTGGCTATAGGGGCAACTCTCACCACTATCAGGTTATCTATGCGTCTCTTGACGCATCTTGTGGGATTCAATAAGGGCTTGGACCGGTGGCTGGAGCAACAGGCTTACTCTGATCATGCTACCGCGGTGTGGTCAGTTTTTTCAGACAGGTAGAACGACGCTGTGTGGGGCAGGCAATGCGAATTTGGGAACCGACAGTCCAATGGAGAATCGGTATTTTGGGACCCAATGGTGACGTGTCAGTCCCAGGGGACGACATGTGGCACTTTATGACATAAGCACATTGTTTCCTATAAATAGTGCACTTAATGACTCAAAAGGGGACTTCTTCTTCATTCTCACTCTAGAATTTGGGAGCTCTTGGATTCTAGTGAGAGAAAGACAAATTGGACATAACTTTGGACCGTAACATTGGACCCTGACTTGGACTGTCGACTGCCGGCCCTGTTCGTCTCAGCCTTGTCTTCGCAGCACTGCCACTCCTCACGGCCTGTCTGGGAAGCCTTGCTCTCTGCCCTTACTCCGCCCTCACTGTCTCTCACTTTGCATACTTGGAAGCTGACTCGGACTGCAGCCTTTGTGGCACCTCCACGTAGGTACGAACCCACTTTCCTTGGCATCAACAGACACACTAGTAAAAATGAGCAAAGAACCGTAATTTGTAGTTACTGGTAGCACTAGTTATGTGGACCAAACACGATCAGGGGTGGGAGGGGAGGTGTGAAGCAGGTGTGTGAAGATCAGGAATCTTAGTTTCGAGGATACATGTATCTGTCTAGACCTCTTGCTTGTATTGCTAATATTAAACTGATATTCCAATCTCAATGAAATCCAACCAAATGCCATTTCTCTTTTTTAGTGGTCCACCCCCCTTGTATAGTAAGGGGAACTTTGGTTGCTTCGCTTTCTCTTATAGGTGTATATTTTCTCTGACTTGACTCAGCTTGACCTAGAGGTATCATCTTCTTTCAACATCAAGTACTTTCAAGAATAGACAAGAAGAGAGAAACTCTTGTCAATAGCTAAATTGCAGTTCTCTTCCATAAATCCTTTAGAATTCAAAATCACAGAAAAGCACTTACGATGAAGTGTTTTGTTGCTTTACAGCCAAATAGAAAACTAGGATATAAAGCAAAAAGAGACAGTGAAGGAAGCATAGGGTTTCAATCACCGCGAACACGCAGAAGGGAAGAAAAAGAATACTAATAGCATATACCCAATAGACCGGAAGACCAAGTCAAAAGAGGGCAACCACCACTGCAATGTTAAAGCAAATTTTCACCGTTTAATATATATAGAGCTGACAAGTATGTTCCCATAGAATGTATGGTCATTCATGATTATGGCATAGGCATTAATGATTGTATAACTCTCTGCAAACATCTTTTTCTTCTTGGATTTATATTTTCCCACTATCCTCTTTAATGCAACCCAATTCAACAATAAAAAATCACTTTGAAGTAGAATACTTCTGCTGGGAGAAGATTTTTACTTGCAATTTATCTGTGCTTATAGTGTGTAACTGAATTTTTTCATCTAGATGTTCTGGAGTATCCAAACTGCTGGTAGTTTGCCATCGATAGTGTAATTTCGAGTTTGATCCTAATCAAGCACTTGAGTAAAGCATTAATTACGGCAGTGGGGCTGAGAATTCCATCGGATTGTACCCTCTAACAAAGCTAGAGTTAATTTGTGTTTCAAGGAGTATTCTATGGATTGAAAAAACATATTGCATTGCTCGGAATTCTTTCCCATATGCAGCACTTTGGCCTGCCTTGCCATTAGTAGCAAAACACTTCGCAGCAGCATTTTCTGCTGCATCAGGTGGTAATAGTGCCGAATCCTGGTGTGGTCAACCCCTCCTGATGTTCCTCCGTGGCGCTTGAAGACTGATGCACGGGAGAGCAAGATTGGGGAAAGATCAAAGCCAGAAAAGATACGTAGCCTTACACAAATATAGGCAGCAAAGACTAGAAGAAATAAGATCCATCTTCGTTAAATAGCCAAGAAACTTGATTATCTTCGGTTACAAAAGGAAGTAGAAAGGCAAACAGAGAATCTAAGAGATAGCACAAATTCAGATACACAAGAAATGTTGTGAAATGGATGTCCTCCAAGAAAAGGAAAAATATCAAGACTTTCGACAAGACGAGAAACATCTTTATCCTTTCTCAAAACATGATTGCAATGAAAAGCAGAGTGGAGGAACTGGAGCAGAAGTTGCTGATTTCTCCAAGGAGGCAAGCTTTCATGGTAATGTTGAATAGGATTTACCCCCAACCTATGATGAATACTCTGAAGATGGATTAATAATCATTAATAAACTTCTTGGTTTTGATTAGATCATTATTTACAAAAAGGGCAGCTGATGCCTTATCCAGGCAGTCAGAAGAGGGTGAGCATTGCCAGGCCATCACTACTCTGCTCCCAATTCGGAAAGAAGAATTATTTGCTAGTTTTCAAGATGACCTAACTGCCCAAGCAACTCTAACCCAGTTGCCTTACAAACTGATGGGGCTGGCGACTATACACTACAGCAGGGACTTCTTAAATACCAGGGCAAACTATATGCGGGACAAGGTGAAAATCTGAGGCAGCAGATATTTGGAGAGCTACACTCCTCACCCTTGGGAGGCCACCCACGGATTCAAGGCACCTACAAAAGGATTAGAATGATATTCATGCCCGCACCTCAGAAGGGATATAAAACCCTGGGTCGCAGCTTGTGACACCTGTCAGAGGGTCAAAACAGATACCTTTCCATCTCCAGGCCTTTTAGGCTTTTACAACCTTTACCAGTACCTGACCAAGCTTGGGATGCTATTTTCATGGATTTTGTGGAAGGACTTGGCCTGGGGGAAAATCTATCATACTGGTCGTTGTAGACAAACTCACATAACGTGGGGATTTCTATCCCTTTCTCATCCCATCGCTGCCTACAATTAGCCCTCACCTTCTTTGGTCAGATCTATAAACTACGTGGCTTTCATCTTCCATAGTCTCAGACAGGGATAAGTAGTTTATCAGTCATTTTTGGCAGGAGCAATTCAAACTCTTGGCACCAAGCTGCATCTCAGCACTGCCTACCATCCACATACTGATGGTCAAACAGGGAAACTTAAGAGGTGCCAGGAAAACTATCTAAGAGGGATGACTAGCCACAGGCCTAAGAAATGAAGCCTGGTTGCCCATAGATGACTTATCAGTATAATTCCGACTTTCATACTGGTACTGCCAGGACTCCTTGGAAGCATTATATGACTACCCACCTTCCCAAATGTTGTTCGGATACCACGATCAGGCCACCGATAATGTGGCAGTGGAAGACTTCCTTAAGGATAGAAGCCTTTTGATCAAGCTCCTCAAGGACTCTCACCAAGGCTCAAGAAAAATTAAGTGGTTTGCTGATCAACGCAGACTGGTATGGGAATTTAGCTTAGGAGACTGGGTCTACCTCAAGCTTCAACCCTACAGACAACACTCTTTGGCCCTTCGAAGGAATCTGAAGCTGAGTGCCAGACATTATGGGCCTCTTCAAATCCTCAAGAAAGTAGGCTCTGTGGCCTACAAGCTACTCCTTCCACCTGAGTCCAAGATTCGAAATGTTTTTCATGACTCCTGGCTTAAGAAGAACATTGGACAACACCACATTCCCTGCACCCTTTTACCTGAGCAAGGACCCACTAGGCAAAGACTATGGACGCTATTGCTATACTTCAAAGAAGACGAGTACAGAGAAACATGGCTACTGCAGAAGATGTTTTGGTGCAGTGGTGTAACTCCTTGCGAGAACCCACTAGGGAAGATTCGACCTCTCTCCGAGCTCGCTTTCCTACCTTTTAACCTTGAGGACAAGGTTTTGGAAGGAGGAATTGATTTTTATGAATATTGATTTACTCTGTACATTGTGATCAATCAATTACTAGGTAGGTAGTTGAATTTTTGGAGGGAAATTTTGTTAGCTTAATGGAAGCTGTCTTGTGGTTGTTAGTTAGTCAGGGATTAGTTTAGTAGTTCTGGAGGGGAACTCTGCTAGAGTTTTTTAGGAGCTAACTGTCAGCTGTAACGAACTCATATCCGAATTATAAGGAGATTTTAGGGGCTGCAATCATCATCAAAGTCTTTTATTAGAAATAATATTCAATTAGTTCTCTTTTGAGAATTGGTCCTTAATTGTCACTAAGGGAACACCCTAACTCGTCTAGTTTCTCAACAATCATTTCTTCTTACAAGGGCATATAAAGGCCTACATTAAATACCGAACCGCATCAATCAATGATCCCATCTTTTCCTCAATTGGCACCACCCAAACTTTGTTGCAGATATCCTATTTTCTTATTCTATTCCTCATTGTTTGGCCGCACATCCACTTGCATGAAATCTACAAATCAAGGCTTCACAAATGGAAAAGGTAAATCTAAGCAATAATAGTGTGTATGTGCGTGTTTGGTGCATGTTCTCTGTGTCTGTGTCTGTCTGTGTGTGTGTGTGTGTGAGAGAGAGAGAGAGAGAGAAGACATAATTGTGTTTGTAGAGATTCTATGAAATAACAACGATGTTAAAGAGACAAAGTCCACTTACATTGAAAGAACAGGAATTGCTGTTATTTCCAAAGCATGCATGACATAGACAAACAACAAAGAAAAATAAAAAACAAGTCAGTATTTGAATTTCGGCAGATCAAATTCCAATATCAAGCTTTCAGCATACTACACACATTATGTAAACATCTTGACTTTCACAAAATGAGACAAAATATACAGAATCAAGTAATGTAGTGTCCAACACTCAGCATGTAAACAAGATTTAGCGAACATCATAAGATAGGTAAAGACATAAGAGAAACAAAACATCAGTATCCTTCAATGATATCACTGAAGACCAATGCAAAGGTACTCTACATCAAAAGTGAGAGTAAACATCAGCTTCGAGTTATCATCTGTTAAAGCACTCCCTATGCACTTCTATCATGCGCCATACATCTGACATTCATTTAAGAGGAAACAAAAAGATGAAGAAGAAAATACAGCAACCCTTGTCTATCCATTCGGTAGTTATAATAAGAGACCTATCTACCGGGCATGGGGAAGATGAGCAGCACAGAAAATAAGTGTTCCATATCATAACAGGGAAGGTCTGTGAAATAGGGAAGATCTTTACTTTGTGTAGCCATCATCAATTAAAACTATGCGCGCACGCATGAAGGGCGGACGTGAATGTACACTTAAAGATGCTTCACCGCATTCCACTCAATCTTCAGAAAGAATTTAAGAAATTCAATATATAAATCTTGCAAACCAAGAGCAATTTATTCTTTTAGTAATGGTTTTTAAGACTAACTCCAGAAAATCATCATTCTGTGGTGTTGAAGACAGTGACAGAGTTGATAAGTCAACGTCCCTCCTCCGATTGACAATAAGTAAAGTAACTGCCACGAAATTGTCAGATCAAGATTCCAGTGGAAAATCGGAAAGCTGAACGTTTGTGTATCGAGAATTGATTCAACTTCAGAAAATAAGACTCAGTTTCACATTTTCTTGGAAGGTAGTAAAACAAGATAGATAAACTTGTGAAGAAGGACATACATTAAAAAAGCATATTGTTAAGTTACCAATTGCCCTAAACGCTCAAACCTTTGGGGAATGTGCACAAAAATGTACGTCATGCTTAACACTCCGGATTGCACATCGACAGACAAATCAAGGTGCGCCACAACCAAGTGCACAAACAAAGAGTGCAGATTGCACTCCTTAATATAGAGGACCAAACGCAAGCGGGACAAATCAAACCCAAGACCTTGCGCAACAAGAGCCATGATACCGTGTTAAGTAACTAGTTGCTCTAAAAGCTTAAACCTTTAGAGAATGGGCCCAACAATGTATATCATGCTTAACACATAATATACCAAAGAAGTCAATGTAATAACATGGTCTCACCTATATCCGCAACCCCATTTTGTTGGCAGGAGGTACAACGTAGCCGTCCATATGAAAACATAGTATCTATTTAGATACGCTCAATTGAAATCTGACATTTCCTCACGAGCTGTGGTCCTTTCTGTTCTCTTTGTTTCCAATTTCATGGGCTATGCTGACGATTGTGGGCACGCTGCCAAGTTGGTTCCGAGGGTGTGTTGAGACATCTGTTTGTCATAATTTGGTCTATGCACCTCTATGCCTTGTGCGGTGCATAGCACTTTGTCATAAAGGAATAAGCGTATTCTTAATCTAGTTCCGCGTCAAATGTGAAACAATCCTTTTGGAGATCTTTGATACATTGGCCATCCGGTTTTCAGGGATGGTCGCTTCTCAAAGTTGGGTCCATTTTGGTTTCTTTTTAGGAAGGCCCCGGTGGCTGCACTATTTTCCTTACAAATTTTCACTTGTCAGAGAAGATATTCTGTTTAGATATGTAAATTCTTCAAGCAGAGTCAGAAGTACAAGTACAAACTATACAGATAAAAAATAAAAAAAAGTATGACAAGCTAGTCCTCTTCTCTAAAGTAGATCATAAGATCAGAATAAACTATACTATTGCATCCTAGGTCCAGCTTAATAAAAAATTGGTGAATTTTCTACCAAGAAAGAAGCTATCTATTGATTACTAATAAACCGCTGGAAATTGAGTCCAACTTTTTTATGAATCTCCATTTGGTTCCTCGAGTCAGTGGTTCCTTTTTTACATATCTTATGTTCCTCCCCTCATCCCAATAGATCAAGTGAGTATCCTATATGTGCAATGCGAATAAGAATCCTAATGCTCGTGACATGAAGACATACATACCCATTAGATTGAACAAGCGAAATGGTGACAATTCAAATTTGATCTTTGGAAGAGAGACGAAGGCCCATGAAACAGCTCCGACCCAAGGCTCTGATGGAATCAGTCTCAACTTGACCCAAAGTTCCCCGTCAATGTCAAAATCTCGTATACCAACAGGCACTACAATGGGAATAATGCTGAATTTGAGTGACAGCATTAACAGCATACGCGCACCACCAGTGTAACGAAGGCCTATCTGGTACCTTGACAGCATCATAGAAAATAAAAACAGTTTAACTGCAATACTGAATTCTTCCATATGATAACAGATAATAAATTCCAACGGTAGCAAAAAAGAACACAGAATCATAAGCAACTTATGTAGCAAACTGCCATATCTTATGTCAACAACATTATGATATCATATCAATCCTTTGAGAGACACAAAAGAAGCACAAGACTTGTGAACAAAATCAACTCTTTCAACAATGAATAATGTACATAGACGAAAATTTTCATGAATTTAATGCGCCACAGAGCAATTATAGATCAAGGATGAGTGAAATCTTTAGGCTGTGTTTGGCGCGCCAGATAGGAGCTCTGGATAAGATAAAAAAAAGATCTTATTCACAGTCTGGCCACAGCACATAAGGGCCGGATAAGATACCGTCGGACTTGTTTCATCCCACTTTGGTGGGATAATTCCATAACATTTGGGTTTTTTTTTTTGGGGGAGAGGGGGGGGGGGTGTTATTTTTATTCAGCACCTTTGGGAGAAAAGAATGACGGGCCAAGGAGAAGAGGAGTGCACCGTCGCCACAGCACCCATCGCCGCCGCCAGCCTTCCTTGCCGACGGTCGCAGACCGAGATAGATTGGTGGTCTCCGTCTCTCTTCCCCGCTGACTGCCTCATCCATCACCACCACCAATCGCTCTGCAACAGCCACCAATTTTTTGTTGCGAGTGGTGGTGGAAGGCACCAAGAGCCACCGACTGCGTCATTCACCACCACCACAAATTGCTAATAGTTGATCGGTGCAAGCAACTTGGACGGAAGCCTTACCCACATTGCTGCAGAAGCAGATTCCATGCGTTGATTGAAAATGACTTGCCAAATCACTCACTTTTCAATAACAAGGTATTTACATTGAGATATAATAAAAGGAAATTACATTGGGTCTGCAGTTGGCCTTAGGATGGCGGTTGCAGTGGTGCTGGTGGTGGCGTGTTGAAGTGGAGGTGTGTTGATGGTGTTAGTGGTGTTGTGGTGGCATTGGAATGGTGGTTGCAGTGGTGGTTGGTTTGCAATTGGCGTTTGGATTTTGGTTGCTGCGGTGGAGGTGGGCGTTCTGATGTGGTGGTGGGTTTGCAATTGGCATTTGGACGATGGTTGCAATGGTATTATGTTGATGGTGTTAGTGGTGTGGTGGTGGTTTGGGATTGGAGTGCTGCCGGCGAAGCAGCTACTTTCGAAGTAACAGAGAGAAAAGCAACGACTGGAGTGGGAGAGTCAGAGTCGAAAGGAGGATTCCTCACTTCTTTCTCTCATTCAGAACCGTGCATGAGACTTTCATCTCACACGGCTCCTAGATGATACTCATCTTCTTTCTTTTCTGATTACTTTCCTCACGTATGTATAAGACCGAATCTATTCAATTTCTAAAAAAGATTACTAATGCTTAACTTGTCGAGGAATCCTTCATCAGTGGTTGTGAATGACTGATTGTTTCAATCTCTCTGACTTGCTCCTACTGAACCAAGATCGAAAAGATTGAAAAATAGAAACCATCTGATTTGATTCGTTCTCAATAACCATGAGATTTCTCTATGAAAAATATGGCCCGTAATCTCGTTTTGGTCCAAACGTGGGATATGATTTTTAGCTTACCCACCCTTATCCAACAGGATAAGTTAATTTACCTTACCCGCCCTTATCCTATCCTATCCTAAAGAATAATTCGGTAAGCCAAACGTAGCCTTACTGTATAACACTGCATAATAAATACTTAATATATGACAAGTTACAGAATCTTGTACAGAGATATCGAAAGCAAACTTTACAATCTGTTGAATCAATCAGTTGAAAACAAACACTGCAGAATCTGCAATTTTATCTAAAGCCGCCTATATAAAAGAACAAGTAGCAAAGTACTTTACTTCTTCTGGTGGTTTTTCACACGACAGTTCCCATTAAAATTACAGTGCAATGCTCACATACTTCAGTTCCCAACATGGAATAAAGAGGATCACAATGAACTTACTGCAAATCATTGACGCGGCGCGACGTTCTGCGCTCGACATTCCTAACCGACAGCGGCTCGTCCCCCAATGAGAAGTGCTTTATCTCAACTCTCTCAACATAATCTGGTTTCTTCAAATTATCAATGACTGGCTGAAGCAACCCAATGAGCCAATTCTCAAGCCCAGCTCTATAAACCTTCCACAACTTGCCCAAAACCATGTTGACCCACTCCACTGACTCTTTCCTCTGCAAATCCTTCTCCAGGAACAAAGAGAAGCTCGTGGGCACCTGTGGCCATATCCCTGGCAGGCCGTCGTTACCCGAATTAGTCTTCTTCCTTGAGGTCAAGAACTTATCAAAGACAACCCCAACAAAGAAAAATAATACAAACAACCCAAAAATGTTCCGACTTATTGGAGGGGAAGGGATAGGGTGTATTACCCCTAATTGGGTTCTTAGCTTGTCTACGATAGGGTCTTCTCTAAAATTAGTAAAGTTAGAAGAAGCCAGTTGAATGGGCTCCTGAGATGGCTCTTCCTCGTCCGGTTCATTTGTGAACTGCTTAACTGCGAAGCTTTTGGCACCCCTTGTTGCTGAATTTGCAAACTCGATGCTTAAATGGTGGTTTCCTCCACCATTGGGAATCATGCACCCGCGAATTATGCATCTCCTTTGAGGACTTTTGCCTATAACCACCACCTTTACCGTTTCCCTTTTGGGAAAACCACTTATCTGCGCAGATTCCCAGCTTTTTTTACATGGGCAAACTTTTGGTGATACCCAAAATATCTGCGAGAAATCACAGCTGGGAGGAGTTGATTGGAAAAACATTTATTTAGCGCACCCAAATTGCAGTGATTCAATAAAGGCATGAGAATTTAAGTGTATTGAACTGGTAAACATAGAAAAACCAGACTATGCTATTGCAGGAACGCCATAAAATCACCGAAACGCAACCTGGAAGCTAAAGCTAAAGGGTTTTGATATCTTCAAGAAATGGACAGGTGGGGGGGGAAGTTGATTGGCCCAGTAGAGAAGGCTCTTAATGGAGAAAAGGGCGTGAGAACTTGAGTGAATTGAATAATTCAGAGCCAAAAGGCTATGTTAGTTAAAAGGTTCCTAAATCACCAGTAATTCCTATGGAAAACCAGAAGCTACAGGGTTTTGAAACCCCAGGAAATGTTTGAGAAATGTGGCAGGTGGTAAGAGTTTATTACAGACTTTTTGGACTACTAAACAGGAGAGGGCACTCGTACGCTGGAATAGGGAGGAAAAGGAGTTATTGTATGGTGGGTGTTCGGAGGGAGAGAGAGAGAGAGGAGAGGAGAGGGAGGAGGAAGAAGGGGAAAAGGAGGAGAAAGAAGAAAAAGAGGAAGACGATTTAAATATCAGGAATTTTTTGGTTGAGGTGAGAGAGGAGGATGGATCACTTCACAGGCCTCCCTCCGTCTGAAAGCCCCGAAAAGAAAGGCCTCATCGTGTATATTTGTATTGTCGTCGTCTCACTTAACTCCCAGACTTTTTTATGTTATTAGATAGTAGGGGTGAGCAGCGAACCGATAAAACCGATCCGAACCATTGAAACCGATGAAATCGGACCGATCGAATCCGAACCGTTGATAAGCTTGAACGGTTTGGTTTGAGATTTTCAAACCGATGCCGGTTCGGTTCGGTTCACGGTTCGGGATTTTCAAACCGGCTATGAACCGAACCGAACCGATGACTATATAACCATTAAAAAAATAATATACCTTACCATGGTTAATTAACTAACCAGGGTAAATTTAATATGTTTGCCCTAAATAAAACCCTTATCTTCAATTCTTCATTTGCCGACGCCGTAACTCTTCTTCTGCTCCTCTTCTTCTTCAGAGCACACCCACAGAGAAAATCAAACACAGCAGTGGTGAAGCCGTAACTCTTCTTCTTCTGGGTAACTCTTCTTCTGCTCCTCCTCTTCTTCTGCTCTTCTTCTTCATTTGTTCGGTTCAGTTTCATTGTTGCCGGCAGCAGTGGCAACTGGACAGCAGCAGTGCAGTGGACAGCAGCAGTGGTGAAACCGACAGCAGTGGCAACTGGCAAGACAGCTCACGAGTTTGTTGGGTTTTCACTTTTCATTGTTCTTCCCCCCATTAGAGGTACCCAGTTTCATAATTAACCTCCAATTTCAGTTTCCAGTTTTTCCAATCTTACATGTTGAATCAATTGTTCTTAACTTCATCCTGTACATGTGAAGATGTTGGTGTTTGTTGGGTTTTCACTTTTCCAATCTATTATTTTTTCTTGAAACAGAATAATGTTTGAACTACGCTAAAACCGATCTGAACCGTTCAATTTGAACCGAGTGAACCGTTCAAACCGAACCGTTCAAACCGAGGTGTCTCGGTTTGGTTTGGTTTGAGAATTTGTGAACCGAGGTCCATTGGTTCGGTTTGCGGTTTGACCCCCAAACCGAACCAAACCGAACCGTGCTCACCCCTATTAGATAGATAGATAGATTTATGAAATTGCTTCACTTTGACCGATAAGCCTGTTCCAATTTATTTCATTTTTATATATTTATATACATGTGTGTGTGTCTATATATATATATATATATATATATATGAAAGCGAATATATTGTTAATCTTAAGCAACTTGCCTAAGAGTAGTGAATAAAACTATGTAGTTTTATGTTCTCTTTCTGTAGTTTTCTACTTTCCGTCAATTTCTCTTACTCTCTCATCACACCAGAAAACAGTCCTTCACCGACCATCAGCTATTCTCTCGCCGTTAGCTACTTTATACATGTTGATCTCTCTCTCTCTCTCTCTCTCTCTCTCTCTCTCTCTCTCACACACACACACACACACACGTGACCACATAACAGAACCACCGCATAGATCCATGGCCAGCGTCCACCGCAAACACTGAGTAGCCACGCACGACTCCAACACTAAGCATCCACACCAATCGGCCACCTCGCCCATCGCAGGCGACCTTCCACACCTTGCGACCCTAAGCCCCACCATCATAGACCACTGCGCCATACACAACCGATTGCTGCAGCAGACCATCCACCACCTGCAACATCGCCGAAACCACTATTGCCACAAGAATCACCATTTAAGGGAGCCCACCGCCCAATCATCTCTTGCCATAGATATCTGCAAGTTATTTGAGAATAAAGTAAGTTCTACATTTTATAATTAATCGTTGTAGTTTTGTTCGTATTCAATAACTAAAAAGTGGGTTTTAGATGGTATAACAACATAAGTTTCATTTGAATATCTATATGAATCTATTCTCCAACGAATGATCTTTCTTTTGTATGTCTTTAAATGCTAAGAGATTCTTCCTTTGGCTAAATAGAGCTTTAGGTGTCACTTCTGAGCCAAATGGAAGCTATCCTTCTTGAAAGAAACTTTTTGTTTTATTTTATGTACAATAACTATGTTTTCTGATTAGTGATAACACACTGGCTAGATTTCATGTTTGGCGTATAAAGGGTAGCCCAGAGGAAGGCTGCCACCTTTGTGGGGTTCGGTGAGGATTGATTTCTGCAGTCTTACCCTCACAATAGTGGAGAGACTGTTTCCTTGTTGCGAACATTTCCTCCAGGTCACAATGGACCTTAAACATTACGCCAAGGCTCACCCTCATGTTTGACATATACGGGTCCAAAATAGGAAAAGAAGGTGGTGTGCATTTCATGGTTTCTGTTAACCCTACGGTTATTTAACCTAGGATTATATTTGTTTTTTATGATAACTAACATTGATGTTTATGTTGTCTAACATGCATTGAGTTGATGAAGCAATAGGAACAATCTCATACTCATGCAAACGGACTATTAGACGAGCAACACGGTCAAAGACTCTCAACGGAACGCATCAAAAAAGGAATTCGTCGATTGAATTTTACAACGCTTTATTTCCTTCTTTGTAAACTAGACATAGAGAGATGATCGTTACGATGACTGTATACCTAGAACTTGCCCATAGGTTTCCCTTGCATGCATAAAAGTTTTTCATTCTTTAAAAACTAGGAAACTGCATTTTCTGAAATGCAGTCGACTGCAAGTTGGGCAGTAAGGTATTACAGTCGACTGCATTGGACTGCAGTTGACTGCAATACTTCCAGTAGCCTATTACAGTCGACTGCAATGGATTACAGTCGACTGCAAGTTGGAAATTTGAATTTCCAACGGCTACTTTGGGAATATAGTCGAGCGCAATGGGACATTGCAGTCGACTGTATTTACCGTTTTGGCGCATTTAATGCTCCACCTATCCCAAACGGTCATATTTATTTCCACCTCTATAAATACTCATTTTGGGCTTAGTTTTGATTCATCAATTGCATTCAAAGCTCTCTTATCTTTCATATTCTCAAAGATCAAAGCAATTGTTCAATCTCTCTTGGTTTTCATTGATTTCTCATCCATTTCAAGAGAGCATTTATTGTGAGCTTACATTTGAGAGATATACACTTTCATAAGTCATCATACACTCATCTCTCTTGTTCTAGTGCTTAACATTGTACTCATCTACTTCTTGAGAGTGAAATCTTGTACACATTTCTTCATCTAAAGGTTCTTGTATCAAAGCTTGGGGTTGTCAAGCTTTGGAGCTTTGGGTTTGTCAAAGCTTGTTCTTGATGTGGGCATAGCATCAAGGAATTGTAAGAGGTTCGATCTTGACCCGTAACGAAGATCATACTAGTGGATTCTAGGGCCTTTCAAGGGATTTCCTTGAAGGGGTGGACGTAGGCTTGAGGGTATATCAAGCCGAACCATTTAAATCTCCTTGTCAAGTATCTCTAAACCCTTCTCTCTTTACATTATCGTTTTACATTTGTGTTGAGATTGGTTGTTTGCTTATTTAAGTTATTGAGATTGAGGTTTGTTGTTTGTTAATTTTTAAAGTAGTCTTAAAACCCTTGTTGCCGAGGAAAGATGGTTCGCATGCCACGTGAGGTGCCACAAAGGATGCAGTCTGCGTTGGCTTCCAAGTAGGCAAAGTGGGAGACATCAAGGATGGCGTAAGGGCTGAGAGCAAGGCTTCTCAGGCAGGTTGCGAGGGTTGGCAGTGCCGCGCAGGCAGGGTGACGACGAACAGGATCGGCGGTCGACAGTCCGTGTCAAGGGTGCAGCGTCAAGAGTCCGATGTCAGCAGTCCAAATGTGTTTCTCTCACTAGAAATCCAGAGAGAATGAGTTTTAAAGAGAGAAAGTGAAGTGTTGAAATGAGAGAGAAGTACTTGAATAAGCTCCAGAATCCACTATATATAGGCACAAATACGCGCGTGTCATCAGCCGACACGTGTCGTCCTCCGGGAGTGACACATCGTCGTAGGGGGTCCCACAGTATTGATTGTCCGTCAGATTGCCGGTCCCCGAGTTCGTGCCGCCCTGCCTTTGCAGCGTCCCTCTGCCTGTCTGAGGAGACTGACCACACTGCGGTAGCAAGGTCAGAGTAGCCCGTTGCCCCAGCCTCCAGTCCAAGCCCTTACTGAATCCCACGAGATGCGTCAAGAGACGCGCCGAGATCCTGGCAGCGACGAGGGTTGCCCCTGCAGCCAACTGCCAGGCGTGCTGGACACGATGCCCTCCGAAGACCTGCTCCCGTCCCGGAGTGACTCGCGGTTCATTGCTCCGGCGGTGCCGATGATCAATGGTAACATGAGTGCACATGCTCGCAACTTGATACTCAGAGTCCGTGGCGAGGGGTCCTCGTGCCGGAGCACTACGAGCGGAGCCCCCCGTGAGTCCGTCGGGTGATTGTGCCGGCGATGGCCTTAGGGTTGTAAGCTCATCCTTGTTGCGAAGGCCGGAGCCTTCGGTTGATTGTGCTGGCGAGGGCCGAAGCCCGCGGTTGATTGTGCCGGCGAGGGCTTCATGGTTGCAAGCCCGTCCCGCCGCGAGGGCCAGAGCTCCGTCAGTTTGATTGAGCCGGCGAGGGCTGGAGCCCCCGGTTGATTGTGCTGGAGAGGGCCGGAGCCCCCGGTTGATTGTGCCGGCGAGGGCTTCATGGTTGCAAGCTCGTCCCTCCGCGAGGGCCAGAGCTCCGTCAATTTGATTGAGCCGGCGAGGGCTTCATGGTAGCGAGCCCGTCCCGCCGCGAGGGCCGGAGCCCCGTCAGTTTGATTGAGTCGGCGAGGGCTTCATGGTTGCGAGCCCGTCCCGTCGCGAGGGCTTGAGCCCCGTCAATTTGATTGAGCCGGTGAGGGCTTCATGGTTGCGAGCCCGTCCCGCTGCGAGGGCCAGAGCCTCGTCAGTTTGATTGAGCCGGCGAGGGCTTCATGGTTGCGAGCCCGTCCCGCCGCGAGGGCTTGAGCCCCGTCACTTTGATTGAGCCTGCGATAGAGCGTCGTGCTACTGAAGATATCGTGTGAGTGTTGTTGGAGCGAGAAGTCAGTGCCGCTCGGCAAGTTCCCCCCTTCGCAGGGCGATGGAGGCCGACCCCCTTGCGGTGGCCGACCCCCTTGCGGTGGCCGACCCCCTTGCGGTGGCCGACCCCCTTGCTGTGGCCGACCCCCTTGCGGTGAGCACACTTTCGATTGTCGTGCGGATGCTCAAGGCGCGGAGCACTTTGACCGAGCAATGATGTTGAGCGATGTTGACCGCCAAATGGGTGACGTGTCGCGCCACTAGGATCATTTAGTGGACCCCGGGGTACGGTCCAAAATAGGTTGTGAACATAAGCCCCCTGCGTGCGGGGTGTGCGGAGGGGCAACCCGAGCGGGCGCCGCATGCATAAATGGTGTTGGATGCACTGGGCATGGTCGTCGCTCAGTGCTTAGAGCCTGTTGCGAGGGTCGGAGCCCCCAGGTGATTGTGTCGGCTACAGTTGTAAGGTTGGTCGCTTTGATTGAGACGACGATGGCTATAAGGTTGTGAGCCCATCCCGGTGCGAGGGCCGGAGCCCCGTCGCTTTGATTGAGACGGCGATGGCTATAAGGTTGAGAGCCCATCCCGGATGCGAGGGCCGGCGCCCTGTCCCGGATGCGAGGGCCGGAGCCCCGTCGCTTTGATTGAGACGGCGATGGCTATAAGGTTGAGAGCCCATCCCGGATGCGAGGGCCGGAGCCCCGTCGCTTTGATTGAGACGGCGATGGCTATAAGGTTGTGAGCCCATCCCGGATGCGAGGGCCGGAGCCCCGTCGCTTTGATTGAGACGGTGATGGCTATAAGGTTGTGAGCCTATCCTGGATGCGAGGGCCAGCGCCCTGTCCCGGATGCGAGGGCCGGCGCCCTGTCCCGGATGCGAGGGCCGGAGCCCCGTCGCTTGATTGAGCAGGCGAAGGCCGGAGCCCCTGGTTGATTGTGCCGGCGAGGGCTTTAAGGTTGTGAGCCCGTCCCGCCGCGAGGGGTCCTAGTGCTGGAGCACTCAGAGCGCGTCAAAGTTGCGTCCCGGAGGAGCCGTCTACCTGGCGGGAAGGGAGTTGAAAAGATGTGTCCCGGAGGAGTCGTCTATTCCCGCGGGATGTTGCACACTCCGGAGAGTGGGTCGAAGCATGTTCCACGACTAAGGCAAGGTGCGCATGGGGTGGTGAATGAGTGCGGTGCCCGGTGGGCATGTAACATGATTGTGGCGCACGGGTGCGGCGACTACTGTCGCGAGACAATACCTAGTGCTGAGGCACATATCACGAGAACGGTGCATGAAAGCGGCGACGAGTGTCGCGAGACGATACTTGGTGCCGGGGGCACATATGATGAGAATGGTGCATGAGAGCGATGACGAGTGTCGCGGGATGATACTTAGTGCCGGGGGCATTTATCATGAGAATGGTGCATGAGAGCAGCGACGAGTGTCGCGGGACGATACTTAGTGCCGGGGGCACATATGATGAGAATGGTGCATGAGAGCGGCGACGAGTGTCGCGGTACGATACTTGGTGCCGGGGGCACTTATCATGAGAATGGTGCATGAGAGCGGTGACGAGTGTTGCGGGATGATACTTGGTGCATGGGGCACGTAGTGCGACAGAGAACCAGTGGGATGGATGTATCAGTGGCGCGGCGCATGGGCATGACGACGTGTGAGAGTGCGGTGCGCGGGTGCCGGCGACGAAGGTCGCGGAGATGGCGCAAGGGCGACGAGAGTCGCGGAGGTGTCATACGGACGCGGGCGACGAAGGTCGCGGAGATCGTACGCGGGCGACGAGAGTCGCGGAGATGGTGCGCTGGCGACAAGAGTCGCGAAGCTGGTGCGCTGGCGACGAGAGTCGCGGAGCTGGCGCGCGGACGCGGGCGACGAATGTCGTGGAGATGGCGCGCGGGTGACGAGAGTCGCGGAGATGAGGCGCTGGCGACGAGAGTCGCGGGGATGGTGCGCTGGCGACGAGGGTCGCGAAGACGACCCCCGGGCGTCGGGCGACGAAGGTCGCGAAGACGTTGTCCGGGCGATGGGCAATGAGGGTCGCGGAGATGGTGCGGACGTGGGTGACGAATGTCACGCAGATGGTGCGCTGGCGACGAGAGTCGCAGAGGTGGCGCGCGGCGACGAAGGTCGCGGAGATGACGCATGGGCGACGAGATTCGCTGAGCTGGCGAGCGAACGCGGGCGACGAAGGTCGCGAAGATGGCGTGCGGCGACGAAAGTCGCGGAGATGGTGCGCTGGCGACGAGGGTCGCGAAGACGGCCCCCGGGCAACGGGCGACGAAGGTCGCGAAGACGTTGCCCAGGCAGTAGGCGACAAGCATCGCGAAGAGAGTACCCGGGCGACAGGCGACGAAGGTCGCGAAGACGTTGTTCGGGCGATAGGCGACGAGGGTCGCGGAGATGGTGCGGACGCGGGCGACGAATGTCGCGCAGATGGTGCGCTGGCGACGAGAGTCGCTGAGCTGGCGAGCGAACGCGGGCGACGAAGGTCGCGGAGATGGCGTGCGGCGACGAAAGTCGCGGAGATGGTGCCCTGGCGACGAGGGTCGCGAAGACGGCGCCCGGGCGACGGGCGACGAAGGTCGCGAAGATGTTGCCCGGGCGATTGGCGACGAGGGTCGCAGAAATGGCGCGCGACGAAGGTCGCAGAGATGGAGCGCACGGGCGCTGGGGATGTCGCGACGCGGAGCGCTACGAGGACGTGGCGATGGTGAGGCTGCTCGGCCGAAAGAAGGTGAAGGCCTTGGTGGCCAAAGGTGGGTGAGGAGGCCGAGGCCAAAGGTGGTGGGCCGAAGGGTGGTCGGCGAGGTGGAGATGGCCGAAGGTGAAGGTGGGTCAGCCATGGGGTCGGCAGGGTGGTGGGGGTCGGCGGTGTAGCGCCTTCGGCCGCGCGACGGCGGGCTTACGGGGTCGGGGAGGAGGGAGAGAGGGGCCGAGGGGGTGGTCGGCCAGGGGTGAGGGGTCGGCCAGGGGGGTCGGGATAGCAGGGGGGGTCGGCGTGGGGAGTTGGATCGGCCAGGGGGTCGCGGGGAGAGTGGCCGAAGCAAGAAAAAAAGCGAAGGGGAAGAGGGGTCGGCGGCGGCAATGGCCTGCCACGGCGTCGTGGGGGCTTGTGGGATCGGGGAAGAGGGAGAGAGAGGCCGAGGGGGGGCGGCGGGGATGAGGGGTCGGCCAGGGGGGGTCAGGGTGGAGTGGCCGAAGTTGAAGAAAAAAGGAAGACGTCGGCGGCCATAGGCTGCCGCGGGAGTTTCACGGGAGGAAGGAGGTCGGCGGGGATGTGGGGTCGGGAGGAAGGAGCTCGGTGAGAAAAGGAGATGCCGGGGATGGGCTGTCGGCGGTGGCCAGGTCGGCAGGGAGGCCGAAGGGGAAGGCCGAGATGGCGGTGGCGGCGCAACAGGGGCTGTGGCGCCAGGCAAAATAGAGAAAGAGATGGGGATTTAGGGTTAGGTTTGGGCGCGGGTCGGGTTGCGGGCAAGCATGCGGGTTGACCCGCTGAAGCTGAGTGAAGAGAGGGGAAACGGGGGGGGGGGCAGGCGCGGGTCGGGGCTCTCGCGGGTAGGGTTCTGCCCCTTTCTGGGCTTCTTTTTGCTGTTTGGCTTAGCAAATGAAAATGAAATGCGATTTTTTTTTTGGAGCCTATAAAAGGAGCATGAGAGGGGATGAAATTTTTTTTTGAGTGATGAAGAAAAAGTTTGAAGTGAAAGGGAGAGCGAGGGAGGTTGGGGAGTGATGAAAATTTTCGTTGAAAAATTCTCTAAGTGTTGGGGAGAGCATCAAAGGGTGAAAAATGTTGTGAAAAAATTTCTAAGTGTAGAATGAGGATGAGAGGGTAATGATCCGAACACAAGCATATAGGGTGCGAGGGAGGTTCGAAAAAATTTAAGTGTTGAGAAAATTTTCAAGTGTCGAAAAAAATTGGCTAAGTGTTGAGCTGGGGCAAGGTGCCGAGGGAAGCCGCAAGGGGTGACTCGACCGAGAAAAATGAAGAAAATTTTCTAAGTGTTGAAAAGCGGAGAAGGTGCCGAGTGAAGTCGCGGGGGTGGTGACACGATCGCGAAAAATGGAAAAAAATTTCTAAGTGTTGAAAAGTGAAGAGGGAGCCGAGTGAAGCCGCGGGGGTGATGACCCGTCCGCGAAAAACGAAGAAATTTTTCTAAGTCTGGAAAAGTGAAGAGGGAGCCGAGTGAAGCCGCGGGGGTGATGACCCGATCGCGAAAAACGAAGAAACTAAGTCTGGAAAAGTGAAGAGGGTGTCGAGTGAAGCCGCGGGGGTGATGACCCGTCCGCGAAAAACGGCGAAAATTTTCTAAGTCTGAAAAAGACAGCCTCTTGGATGGCTGGGTTGAGCTTGTGACTGGTAGTCCTTGTAGCCCTGCGTTGCTGAGTCAAGGTTGCTTGAGTGTGGCAGACTGCAACACGATGCTCACCTCCCCAGCAGAGTTGCCAAATGTTGCCGAGGAAAGATGGTTCGCATGCCACGTGAGGTGCCACAAAGGATACAGTCTGCGTTGACTTCCAAGTAGGCAAAGTGGGAGACAACAAGGATGGCGTAAGGGCTGAGAGCAAGGCTCCTCAGGCAGGTCGCGAGGGCTGGCAGTGCCGCGCAGGCAGGGTGACGACGAACAGGGCCGGCGGTCGACAGTCCGTGTCAAGGGTGCAGCGTTAAGAGTCCGATGTCAGGAGTCCAAATGTGTTTCTCTCACTAGAAATCCAGAGAGAATGAGTTTTAGAGAGAGAAAGTGAAATGTTGAAATGAGAGAGAAGTACTTGAATAAGCTCCAGAATCCACTATATATAGGCACAAATACGCGCGTATCATCAGCCGACATGTGTCGTCCTCCGGGAGTGACACATCGCCGTAGGGGGTCCCACAGTATTGATTGTCCGTCGGATTGCCGGTCCCCGAGTTCGTGCCGCCCTGCCTTTGCAGCGTCCCTCTGCCTGTCTGAGGAGACTGACCACACTGCGGTAGCATGGTCAGAGTAGCCCTTACTGAATCCCACGAGATGCGTCAAGAGACGCGCCGAGATCCTGGCAGCGGTGAGGGTTGCCCCTGCAGCCAACTTCCAGGCGTACCCAACACGATGCCCTCCGAAGACCTGCTCCCATCCCGGAGTTACTCGCGGTTCATTGCTCCGGCGGTGTCGATGATCAATGGTAACATGAGTGCACATGCTCGCAACTTGATACTCAGAGTCCGTGGCGAGGGGTCCTCGTGCCGGAGCACTACGAGCGGAGCCCCCCGTGAGTCCGTCGGGTGATTGTGCTGGCGATGGCCTTAGGGTTGTAAGCCCATCCTTGTTGCGAAGGCCGGAGCCTCCGGTTGATTGTGCTGGCGAGGGCCGGAGCCCCCGGTTGATTGTGCCGGCGAGGGCTTCATGGTTGCAAGCTTGTCCCGCCGCGAGGGCCAGAGCTCCGTCAGTTTGATTGAGCCGGCGAGGGCTTCATGGTTGCGAGCCCGTCCCGCCGCGAGGGCCGGAGCCCCGTCAGTTTGATTGAGCCGGCGAGGGCTTCATGGTTGCGAGCCCGTCCCGCCACGAGGGATTGAGCCCCGTCACTTTGATTGAGCCTGCGATAGAGCGTCGCGCTACTGAAGATAGCGTGTGAGTGTTATTGGAGCGAGAAGTCAGTACCGCTCGGCAAGTTCCCCCCTTCGCAGGGCGATGGAGGCCGACCCCCTTGGGGTGGCCGACCCCCTTGCGGTGGCCGACCCCCTTGCGGTGGCCGACCCCCTTGCGGTGAGCACACTTTCGATCGCCGTGCAGATGCTCGAGGCGCGGAGCACTTTGACCGAGCAATGATGTTGAGCGATGTTGACCGCCAAATGGGTGACGTGTCGCGCCACTGGGATCGTTTAGCGGACCCCGGGGTGCGGTCCAGAATAGGTTGTGAACAACCCTATTCACCCCCCCTTTAGGGTTATCTTTTTGGTTTCAGTTTCCATACTTTTTTTATTCATAGACAAGTTTTGGGTAGCATGTGTTTGGATTTTGAGGTGTTATGTGCCATATACTGCATCTTCATTTGAAACTTCTCCTCCCATCACTTGAAGCTTCTCCTTCCAAGAACTTAGATTGAAATTTTAGGTGTTGATCCAGAAGGGAATTATTACATCCCACTAATTTCTTATTGGTCCAGGGATGGGAATGTACATGTTTCCTTTATTCAGAAGTACCTAAGGAGGAAATTAGATCTTGCAAGCGAAGATGAGGTAAGTGAGTTTATTCGAACTAACAAGTAGCATCCTTTTCTGTCAATCTAGCAGTAAGTTGAAATGGGGCGGAAATAACTGAGCAAGAGATTTATTAAGCATCTAGTTGTTGGAATGCATACATCTTTGTCTTGACCTCAGATTTCCAACATTGGACTATGTACAGAACCGATGCCTTTAAGTAGTTTTTTCTTGTCACAGGGAAACACATTTTAGGAGTGTGTTGAGTGCTAGGGACCCTTTCTGTTGTACAGCTTTATGCTCTTATACTACCAGCACTGACGTGAAAGGTCTAGTTCTATAATAATTTGCATTCGCATGCAATGGAGCGTCTAATGTATCTACATACATTGCTTATTTCTTCTTGGTTCCATATTTTGCTAATTGTGCATTTGTCCTGTTGTAGATCGAGATCAAATGTATGGGTCAGTCAGTTGTTCCGTCTCGGTGGCTAAATAATCTAGTTGAGTTGTGGCAACAAACCACATCCACTTCACAGAGAGTACCAACTCGAATTGGGTCTTCAACAAAGGAGTTTGTGCTGGTGTTGGCATATGCTCCACTTAGTGTGAGCATTTACTATTGGATGTTCAGTTTAGAACGCGGAGAATGCCAAACAAAATTCAAAGAGGTTAGTACTTTTTGCATGCATACTTCTCTATCAACCCTGTGATGACTTGTCCACAGTTCCTGCTACACAAGTGGAAATCCGTGAACCTGGAATTTTAAACCATGCTTTGTTGATTGTAAAGATCATGCATGATCATTTTCATTATCATAATTGTGTCTATCTTTTTCTTTTGCTAATAGTGGTTTTCTTGATATACGAACTTATTATGGTATTTGTCCAACAGATTCACAGAGATTTGGCAAGGAAAGCAGTGAGGAAATTGTTTTTGTTGTTGAAGAATGGGGAGAATGTAGACAACCATTTACTACCACTCCCCAAGGGAGTTGTTCGTACCTTAGCTTCCCACTTTCCCAGTTCGATAAAGTATGAAGTTGTCTCTCCATTTTTTATTGGAGGCCATACTATGTATTATTGTTCTGGGGCTCGAGTATAGTGTTTAGTAGAACAATTAGGACACACAGGGGATGGCAATGAAGTGTTGCTCAGTTCATTTTTCTTCACATGTGCCATTTGTGTCAGCAATGTAATTAAGTATTTGAGCGATTCATTTCAATGAAATTATTTTGTCTTACAATAATTTAAATTCGATAAAAGTTTTGTCTTTCTTGTGACTATATTTTTGTCAAATGAAATGTTTTTGTATGCTTAGGACAAGATTGCATCTGACTTACCCCAAAAACTTGGAAATGGTATATGAGATCTTTTAAACCTCTTATCTGTCCAAGTACGAAGAACTATTCAACTAGGTTGTGTTGTACTACGAAGACTTTTTTAAGAATCTAAGTGATGAAGAATGCTGAACAGGCAGCCACCAATTGAAGACATAATTCAACAATGATTGTAATACAGAGTTGCTCACAAAAACAAGACTTATGTTTAAAGAATCTAAAATTCTGATAATACAATGAAAAGTTCCAAAACTAAGCTTGGTCCCCTTAACATAAATCCCTAGCAGTAGCCTATGCACGTCCATGGTGCCTACTCATTATGTAGTCCAAACTCCCTTGTGGCAGTATTTCTATAAACAATCAACAATAATCAATTATTGCCGATATCCAAGTTCATAGATAACAAGAATGTAACAAGGTTATACCAAATCTTACGCAAATCTGCAACTATTGAACAAAATTGCCTCCTTCTTCATCCCTCTGAAGCAATGCAAGTTATAAGTTAGTATATACAGCTCAAATAAATCATGCAACATGATATAAAATAGAATAAAAGAAAAATGGTTAGTTCATTTCAAAAGATACCATTCGCTTGGCACATCCAGTTTGGTAATGGTCTTTCCCATGACAATAGGCACAAGTTCTTTGTTTCTTTTCTTCTTTTGCCAATTCAATAGAAGACTTCAACCTATTAGCAACCTTTGGACGCCCCTTGGTCTTAACCGGGGCAGTAGGGTCACGTATAGATATCTGATTCATAGTTTTGACTTGAGAAATACATGTATTTGAACCAACTTGACTAACCATTTTTCCACCAATAAGATTATCCTCGTTCTTTCTTGCAGTTTGCTTTTCCAAGAAACTACTAAGCCATGAATCTACCTCACATATATCTGAAGGAGAATTTCTAGCATTTTCAATTGGCTTTAAAAACTTTGCTCGAACTGACCATAAAGTTAAAAGGCTGACTCCCTTTTCAGTTGAATATCTACTGATCTCGTACATTCTATCGCCAACATCTTGCACCTTGTACCGAGCATTAATTGTCCATCTAGGCAGAATGTAGTACTCAGGAAGATCAATTATTTTCTTCTTAAAAATATAAAGGATGTGCTGGCATAATATTCCCGCCGTCTCAAACTTAGCACATGAACAATTAGCTCTAACATCTTCCACTGAATAATAGTAAATTGTTCGCCATTTCTCCTTGTCAACAGTTATCAAACATACCCTGTATTTTTGTAACGTTGGGTTCCTTACTCCATATTATGCGCGAACAACTAACACTAACATTCCATTCTTTATTAAAGATCTCAAAGAAACTACGAGTATAGCAATCACTGGCTTTTCGTTCAATCTGATGATCAGAGGATAAGACTGCTTTTGAAATCATAGTCTTAAAGTCCTCATCTTCCTCGGCATGCCTTCGATTATAAATTGCTTTGTCATATTTCACAACAAACTCATTCAACATGGTATTAGAATTTACATACCCGTCAAAAAATGAATGTATGCTTTCACTTCGTCCACTCGTCATCATGCCAGCAAAAAAAGTATCATTGAGAAACGACTTTGCCCAATGTGCACGTAAGTTGTTCATGTTTTGGATCCAAAATTTTTCTTTTATGTCATACTTCTCATTCCAATCTACCCACTCCGCCTCAAAATCTTCAATAGTCTAACTTTTGGTCCAGTTGGTATAGGCTTCATGAAAGTCATCGTAATGAGATCTCAGGGGTTGTAGATGCTCCATAGTGTGCTTCTTGGTGTGCCATGCGCAAAGACGATGTCGAGTATTTGGAAACACTTTTGCAATTGCATTTCTCATAGCTCCATCTTGATCAGTGATGATTGCAGTTGGGGGCTTATCAAACATGCAACGCAAAAAATGCTCAAACAACCACACAAATGTTGTCTTTGTCTCATCCTCTAAAAATGCAGCTCCCAATAATATAGACTACCGATGGTGATTTACTCCAACAAATGGAGCAAATGGAATCCTAAATTTATTCGTCATGTAAGTCACATCAAATACAACATCACCAAACTGTGCATATGATGCCCTTGACCTTCCGTCAGCCCAAAAAACACTTCTGAGAGAACCATCTCTAGCCAAATCAGCAACAAAATAATAAATATCATCCAACGTAGCCTTCTCTTGAAAATATTTAATAATCCCATAACATTCTTTTCCTACATTATTTTTTTCTTTCGACGCGTATAAGACTAGAACATTGTCTTGGAGTTACGTCAGCTTCTTTGCTGGGCTTCATCGCATTCACAACTCTAGTAATCTGAGAAGGCTTCAAGCCCTCATTGTTAAGGCCAGCCACAAAAGACTTGCATACATTTGTACGATGGTACTTACTATGAGAACGATACTTGATTACTTTTGATGGAGTAATAGTGAGGGGATGGTTGTGAACATCTTGAAACTTGTCAACAACCCACATTCCAAGCTTCTTCGACAAAGTAACCTGTATCATCGCTTCACAACCAGTTCTCAAGTCCCTACGCCTTTTTTCATTCTCATTCAGTCTCTTATCATCCAATTTTTTTAAGCCCTGCTTATTGCACACAAATTGCCTCCCAAAAATTGCACCAGTGGCCATAATCTTGTGCGCATTGTGTTTACGAGTACCAAAATCATTTAAAAGGGCATATTGATTGTAGAACTCATACGCTGCTTCTTGCGTATCAAATATTTTTCCGTTTATGTGCTCACTATTAAAATCCTCAAAATTTTCGTCAATCACATTTTTTCTAGGTGTCTCAACCTCATCATCGCAATGTGAAAGACCCCAAATATAATAATCATCGGCATAAAATCTAGGTGTCATACCTTTTGGGGAATAGTGGCGTCCACCATCTCCATTAAAATCTAATTAGATACTTACTTCTTATCCTCACATAAAACTTTTAGCCTCCTTATTATTTGATTAATACCGCTAGGTAGGGACTCCAACTGGTTTTTCGATTAGTCCATTTTTCCTCATCACTTGAAAGTACTTTTTTCTTCCAAATGTAAACTTCTATTCATTCTCATCCCCGGCTCCTTATTTCTCCGGTCAAGGTTTACACATTAAAAGTTTTTAACCTCATACATCTCTCCACCAGGTCCTTCTAATTCAATTCCCACTGGACCTTTATCCGGTTCCTTCAACTCTAATTCTATTTTTTCTAGAACATCATCAGGGTTATTTTCAGAATACGACACTGCAACCTTATCATCATCAAACCATGCTTCTGAATCTAGATCAACCTTATCATCATCATCAGGGTTATTTTCTCTAGCATATTTTTAGTGCAGTCCAGTTCTATCAAGTGAATTCCCTTATATTAGGCTTAACTCATGTCAGAGTCTGGTAGTCTAGACAGCTTTAGATTGGATTTTGGGCCTTCTTTTATTTTATTCATGTACATTTAATGGCAAGTGGGCTTTTATTCCTAAAAAAGGCTTTAAAGTAAAATTTTAAGGAAATGTATACTGGCAGGTAAATTGTTTACCGGTCGGTACACATAATGGCTGGTGAGGCTTATTTTTTCATTCATTATTTTCACTCGTGGCTACTAGGTTGCATCTTATTTTTATTGCGCAACATTTTTTCAGCTGTAAACCCCAAGCCTTATAAACAACCTTCAGGCACGCCCTAAACACATTTCGAAAGACCACAAGAAGCTGTCATAATTTTGTGTGGTTTTTCACTTAAGAGAAAAGGAGGACACATCGTGATAGACACCCCCATACACTTGTTCTTACATTCTTCTTGCATCGTGAATACATCCAAGCCAGTAGCCCAGAAATTTGAATCCAATCCTCTACCATCTTTTTAGTTATAGTCGATTAAATTTTCTCCTTGCAACCAGATTCTGGTTCTTTGGGTAGAAGTACCTATTTTTCGGTACTCAGTTCAATGTAATTTAGTTGACGTAACTGTTTTTACAAAACTATATCCAAGAGCTTAGGTCGCCTCCCCTGCGATCGGAACCACACAATTTTGATCCAAATTAGTCCAATAGGGTACTTAAGCCACTCATACTAGTTGTCGGGTACAAACCAATAGTAAGTTAAGATTTTTTTCTCGCTTTTAGTAAAAATCATCAAATAAAAAAAAACATGCAGAGACCTATTTAGAATATGATGAGGTGCCTAACACCTTATCGCCATATAACTTAGTCCCCGAATTCGAATTTAGGTCTTCATGGATTAGAGGCTTAAAATGGTGATCAAGAGTTAACTTAGGGTTTTCTTTGTTTCCCTGTACGTTCTCTAATTTCCCATAAAAAAAAAGATGGCGATTCAAAAAACCAGATTTTCTGGATGCAAATCGTCAGATGCATGACATTTATGTCAGGAGTGTCTTGCTTGCATATCTGTTTCCCATCGTTGTCAATTATCGATATCCTTTTACTTCTGTAATTCCTTGTCCAATCAAGTTTCATTTTCCCTTGTAGTTGGTCTGGAATTCAAATTCTTCAACTTAATCTCTTGCAAACTTCTTATAAATACTTGTCTCTTTGTTGCTAATCACTACTAAATTCCCTGCGCATACAATCCTCCCATAACGTTTACTAGTCAACGCTCTTGCTACTTTACCCCTTTTATTCTTTGTTCGATCAAATTTCTCTTCCAAAATCATCGCCTCTGCTCAATGTGGAGATTATCAACTCGTTAGTACGAGAGTTAACGGATTTAAAGGAGATTGAATAGAACATAATGTTACCATGTTCGATTTGAAATTATAGCATGTGATCAGGGACTAAGTTTCAACCAATGCAGGTAAATTTGCGTAGTATATTAGCAAATGGACTTTTACTTGAGGACCAGAGGAGGGTTCTTCATCCCCCTCCAACCAAAATTGGTTCTCCTCAATGAAGGGTGCCTCTCGATATTCAACATTCACAATAGTGCAAAGAAGCATGATTTTCTGATAACATTATAACTCACATCTACATATATAATGGCAGGAAGAATAATATTTATGAAAAATTGAAGAAAAGAAAACTACTTGTTTGCTACCTGGCCAAGAAGCGTAAAGTATACCTAGGATTTACCAAATTTCATGCATTACTCAAGTCATAAAAATCCCACCACCGATCACAACGAGTTCTAGAATATATTCACTTAAAAACCGAGATTAGCAACACCTAATAAGTAACCTTTGAACAACCAACTTAAGGACTACATCGACAACAACATATTTAGTAGCTACAACATCATCAAGAATCTCCATAAGTCCATAACCAATATAGAGAAATGATAAATAACTAGCTAAAAACACTCACGAGGTGCCAGCTAAGGAAATTCCAAGCCTTAGGTATATGCGAGAAGAGGTGAAGCTCTGACTCTGAGGATTAAGCTCGGGAGCCAGGAGAGTGAAGGCTCTATTGTGGAAGAACAAAGGGAGCGTTTGAAATCACTTCTAGTTTGGGTTTTCTGTTTCCAAAATAAATAAATAAATAAATAAAACCAGTTTATTTTTATTTTTTTTACAAAAATAAATGGGTGTTTGATTACCCAGTTTTTATTTTGAGTTTTTTCTTTTGGGTGTTTCATTACCCAGTTTTTATTTTGAATTTTTTCTTTGGTGGTGGTTTGCGGTGGCGGTGATGGTGGCTGGTTGTGGCTACCGGCTGCCCGCGGTGTCGTCGACGGTGGCCGGCTGCGGTGGGTGGTGGCGGTGGGAGGTGGTGGTCTCAAAACTCCTAAGTGAGAGTTTTCAAAAACAGCCCTGTTTTAAAATGGTTTTCAAAACTGAAGGAAAAAAAAAACTGTGTGTCAAATGCATTTATTTTCTCTAATTTACAAAACTGGAGAAAAAACTGAAAACGAAAAATGTTTTCAAACGGAGCCAAAATTAATGCAAAGATGTGGATTTAGATGTAGATGTACAACCAGCAACCATCGAATCCTGGAGTTTGATGTCCATGCTAATATTTATCTCACCTGTCCAACTTTTAAATCTCCCATTAGACGGTAAAATTTCATTTGTTCCAATATAGGTAAAGTGCGAGGAGATTTTTTTAATGAAGTTGTTGAATGTATTTTCTTTGTCAAGATAAATTGGCATGATTTTAAGCAGGAGCAAAAAATTAAAAAAGGGCGTACCATTACACTTTACCAATGTTTATAGAAAAGTAACATCCGTACAATAAAGTTATTCATATCCAAATGTCAAAGCAATAGAATGTATGAATTCAGAGCATAGTAAATTCGTTTTTCATTACTAAAACTGACTTATACAAGAAACTCAAAAATTACAATCTAAAAAAGTTGCTTTTGTTGTCATGGGAGATGAATTTCAATAATCTTGCTACATATGTGGAAGCGAGTGATGGTATCTTAAATGATATGCTATTTTTTGTGTTTTTTAAATTTTGTTAGTGTGCTTTACTTCATTAGACATATAATATCATTTGTAGAAAAAAACAGGGAATTAAAATCACAATTACCATTTAAATGATTGCAAATTCTTTGCATGAGAGAATTTAGAATCTACAAAAGTTACTAAAATTGTCGTCGGAGATGAATTTGAATAATGTACCTACAAATCTGGAAGCGAGTTATAGTATCTTAAACCACACATTTTCATTATAGTTTTCAAAATTAACGATTTATTTTATCAGACATATGATTAAAATGTCGTTTCTACAAAACCAAAAAGTTGAGGAATAAAAATCACGATTACCATATAAACAGTTACAAATTGTCGTCTGAGATAAAAATTTCGTTAAGATGCAATTCCTTAATGTTACTTCCAAATTAGAGGTAACATTAGAGTTCTAATGTTACCCCGTGTTATGGCACTTTACCCATGAAACATCATGTTACACGATGCACTATAAAAGTTAAGTCGTGCTACAACCTGTTAAAGCATTTTTTAACGCAAGTTATACAATGTTACAAAATATGTTATACCATGTTACGTCAAATGTTATAGCAAGTTACAACATGTTACATCAAATGTTACAGCAAGTTACAACACGTTTATTGACAAGATCACCGGGATCCTAAATGTGCTATCCATTTTTAATCCATGTACGTGTCACTTGGCTAGTTCCTACTTGATAACCCGAAGGAAAGAAATAAAATAGGACACCATAATAAATAAATAAAAAAAATGAGGCGGTCTACCTTGCACGCTCAATTCTGCCCTACGTATCCTATTTTATTTTTTTATTTTAGGTATACAGGCATGTAACATCAAATGTATGTTGTCTAATACATACAAGATGATTAAATCACTAGATTTATATATTATATTATTATTGTTGTTGTTGTTGTTATTGTTGTTGTTGTTATTATTATTATTATTGTTGTTGTTGTTGTTATGCATAGAATAAAGGTATTAATACGGATATAGGTGGTACATTATAATATCCTTTGAGTGGCCCATATTACACTCATGCATGGCACAATCCAGAAAGGATAAGGTATATATAAAGCCCTCGCAAATACTTTTCACCCTTTCACATCTTATCGCCCAAAAGAAATGGCCATTCCCACTTCTTCAGACTGGTCACTAGCTTGCAGCCACTGCAGCAAGAAAACTCATAGACATACCTTCAATCCAACCTGCAATTTCATTCCTCATCTCTCCCTTCTCTCTTCCGATCCCCGGTTTGCAATCACCAATTCCTCTGGTTGCCCGTCACCCATCTTGGAAAACGAGTCCACTCATCAACCAGCAATTCAAATGGACTTGAAAATCCAGGATTTTTTAACTTCGGGATTACCCGAAACAGAGGATTTAAATGGATTCATATGCACTCTATTTAAAAATCCTCAGACCGGAGAACTTGCTTACAACTACTACGAGAAAGCAAAAGAAATACCAGAGTTTATACCCCGGAAAGTTACATTGAAGCATCTGATCAGGTACTTGGTACGTTCGAAAAGTTGGAACTTAATTTGGTCAATATCTCAAGATTTTAGAAAATACAATGTATATCCTGATACTTCCATCTGCCGTAGGTTAATTAGCACCTGTACTAAAGCTAGAAAAGTGAAACTTGTTAATAATTTACTAGATGTTCTTAAAAACAACCAAGAGGTTGCTGTTTCTGCCTTTGATACCGCGATGAGAGGATATAATAAGCTGCATATGTATAGGAGCACAATTGTTACGTACCGGTATATGGAATCTGCTGGAATTGTTTTGGATTCAGGATGTTTTTCTCAGATAATGGAAGCATTTCAAAAGATCGGTAACCATAACAAAGTTGTGGCATTGTTTGAAGAATATGAAAAAAGGAAGATGGGCTTGTCACCAATTACTACTGAAATTTATCGGATTTTATGCGAATCTTTAAGTAAGTCAGGAAGGCCTTTTGAAGCTCTCGAGCATTTCAATGGATTGAGAAAGCAGGGTGGTTTTCAAGAGGAGCCTTCATTTTACACTTCATTGATTTGTTCATTTGCAAGTATAGGAGAAGTAAAAGTGGCCGAGGAGCTTTTGGAGGAAGGCGAAAGGAAAAGAATGTTGCGCGATCCAGCTGTGTTTTTGAAACTGGTAGTTATGTATGTTGGAGAAGGGATGTTGGAAAAAACTCTGGATGTTGTTGCGATGATGAAACGCGTGAAAATTAGGGTTTCGGATTGTATCTTCTGCGCAATTGTTAATGGCTACTCGAAAAAAAGAGGGCTAATGGCTGCAATAAAGGTGTATGAAGATCTTGTATTGGATGGGTGTGAACCGGGTCAAGTGACATATGCTTCGATTCTAAATGTCTATTGTCGAATTGGGTTGTATGCGAAAGCAGAGGAAGTGTTTTATAAGATGGACAAAATGGGGTATGACAAATGTGTGGTGGCTTATTCTAGTATGGTTGCAATGTATGGAAAAACAGGTAGGGTAAGGGAGGCAACGAGGCTTGTTGCAAAAATGAAAGAAAAAGGGTGCGAGCCCAACGTGTGGGTCTACAATGCTCTCATGGACATGCATGGGAAGGTGTTGAATTTAAGGCAAGTGGAGAAAACATGGAACGAGATGAAAAGGAGGAAGGTGGTGCCGGATAAGGTGAGTTATACTAGCATTATAAGCGCATATAATAAGGCGAGGGAGTTTGATTGCTGTGTGAAGTTTTATGAGGAGTATAGGCTAAATGGTGGTGTGATTGATAGGGCAATGGCTGGGATCATGGTTGGAGTTTTCTCGAAAATGAGCCGAATTGATGAGTTGGTTAAGCTATTGCAGGATTTGAAGACACAAGGGACCAGGTTAGATGGGAGACTTTATAGATCTTCTTTGAATGCTCTGAGGGATTCTGGGCTGCAAGTTCACGCAAAATGGTTTCAACAGGGTTTCGAAGCAACATAAATTTGTTTTAAGCGGTGGATGTTAGAAAAGAGTTGGAACTGGAATCAGATGATTGGTTGTATGGTTGTGCGAATATTGTACACTTTTTGCAGAGCTCTTTTAAAACAAGTTCAGATATATAATTAGAAGAGTTCAAATTTCTTATTGCACTTGTTCTTCCATTTTCATTCCTTTGGGCTTTTTTCATGCATTTCGGGGTATCCTAGTTTTCAAACAAAGGCAGGCTATTTATACTGTTTCTGTTGCTACTGATACTGTTTTATTAAGTATGGTGACACAGAAATTCCATGATTCTATCTTATGATCTAAAGTAGAAGAATAAAATCAGATTGGGAGTTGCATCAATTACATGGCTTACGAAATAGTGATCTCAGCGGCTTTGGAGTTACAAAGAATTGATCTCAGCAGGCTAGTTAAGGCTTTGTCCATATTTAGAATTCAATATATACTCCCCCTCAAGTTGGAGAGTGAATGTCGTACACTGCCCAGCTGCTTGCCGCGTAAATAAAGGAATGAGTCCGTTTGCTGCTGATCCTTGTACAATTTGGTGATTGGGAGCAACGTATGTTGTAAAAATGAGCCCCCGCTGAACTTTTTCGCGAGTGAGGTGACAATCCGATTCGATGTGTTTAGTACGTTCATTAAAGACGAACTGTCGCTGCACTGTGGATAGCAGCTTTATTGTCACAGTAATGAGAAGCTCTGGACAAGCAAGAGGGGCTCGCTGCAATGCGGATAGCAGCTGTCACAGTAATGAGAAGCTGGACAAGTGAGAGGGGCTCCAAGATCTCGCAATTAGTAAGCTAACATGTGATCTCACAACCAGGTGGAAGCCATAGCTGGGTATTCCGCTTCCGCAGAAGAGCGTCAACTCGCCCAATCTGAATCACGAAAGGCTTGAAGGTGTAATGAACTTGAAGATGAAAAAGATATTCCACGACCCGGGCTAAATTTAAGATATCAAAGAGACGAAGCGCTGCTTGTAGTGAGGAGTGCGGGGTTGACTCATGAATTGGCTCAAATCTAGACTGAATAAAGCAAGGTCTGGACGTGTGATTGTAAGACAAATGAGACATGCACGAGCCGACGATACCGAGATGCATCATTAAGAGACTCCCTCCTTCACTAGGAAGTAACTTGAAGTTTTGTTCCCTTCGAAAGCCACGTGGCCTACTCTATGTCCTACCGACGTCTCCAAGAATTTCCGAGGCATACTTCTTTCAAGAGATAAATATACCTTCTTTGTTATGAGCGACTTCAATGCCCAAGAAATATTTATATGTAACTAAATCCTCAATCAGAAAGTGAGTGGAGTGATTTCTTGTGAGAATGATATCGTCTACGTAGACAAGAAAAGCCATAAACGTCGTACCAGTTGTAAATGCAAACAAAGATTATTCTGCCAAAGCAGTAGAAAACTTTGCAAACAAATTATGGGATGCTTGTTTCAGTCGTAAAGTGATAACCGCAAAACCTGGTTATCAAATTGCTTAGCAAAGCTAGGAGGAGTTCTAATATTCACCTCTTCATCTAAATCACCATGCAAAAATGCATTGTTGACATCAAGTTAATAAAGAGGTCAATTTTAGTGGCGACTATTGTAAGAAGACATCAAATAGTGTTAAATTGTCATTTGCTCTAAAAGCTTAAGTTGTTAGAGAATGAGCCCAACAATGTTATCATACTTAACACTCATCCTCACGTGCAAGCCCCCGATTACACGTTGAGAGACAAATCAAGTCAGAAATAAACTGAGTGCAAATAACACTATAATAAAGGGGGGCCAGATATGCAAGCGGGAAGAATCGAACCTAAGACCTTACTAAACCAGAGCTCTGATACCATGTTAAGTTACAATATGCTCTAAAAGCTTAAGTTGTTAGAGAATAGGCTCAACAATATTATCATACTTAACAAACAGTTTGGCAACGGGTGCAAATGTCTCATGATAGTCAAGCCCCTCTTATTGTGTAAGTCGAGCTTTGTGATGCTCAATTGAACCATCAGATCAACACTTTATTCTATAGACCCACTAGCAGCCGATTGTGGTCTTATTAGGAGGTATGGAAGTAATGGTCCAAGTATAATTTTGCTCAAGAGCCTTGATCTAGGCAGCATATCTCTCAATTTGCAATTGTTTCATTGCAACATTAAGGCCTAGTTTGACAAAATTTTTTTCCTCTTTTTTTTAGTTTTTAAAAACTGAAAAAAAGGAGCGTTTGGTAACCATTTTTTTTTCAGTTTAAAAACCAGTTTTTAAACTGAAGAGTAAAAAAAGTGAAAAAAAACTCCAGAAACTGGTTTTTTTTTTCACTTTTGGTTTTTTTTTCTTAGACCACCACCATCACCCTCCCACCGCCGGCAGCCACCTCAGGCGACCACCGCCGGCCGCCGGCGACCACCGCCGGAGACTGCCGGCAGCCACCTCCGGCCGCCGGCCACCACCACCACCACCGGCCACCACCTCCGGCCGCCGGCGACCACCGCCGGCGACTGCCGGCAGCCACCTCCGGCCGCCGGCGACTGCCGGCAGCCACCTCATGCGACCCCCGCCGGCCGCCGGCCACCGCCGCCGGCGACTGCCGGCAGCCACCTCCGGCCGCCGGCAGCCACCTCCGGCCGCCGGCGACCACCGCCGGAGACTGCCGGCAGCCGCCTCCGGCCGCCGGCGACCACCGCCGGAGACTGCCGGCAGCCGCCTCCGGCCGCCGGCGACCACCGCCGGCGACTGCCGGCAGCCGCCTCCGGCCGCCGGCGACCACCGCCGGCGACTGCCGGCAGCCGCCTCCGGCCGCCGGCGACCACCGCCGGCGACTGCCGGCAGCCGCCTCCGGCCGCCGGCGACCACCGCCGGCAGCCACCTCCGGCCGCCGGCCACCATCGCCACCACCGGCCACCACCGCTGCACCCCACCACCGCCACCGCAAACCACCAAAAAAAAAAAGTAAAAATAAAAAGGGTTACCAAACACCAAAAAAAAAAACCTAAAAAAAAAGGGGGTTATCAAACACCCACTTGTTTTTATAAAAAAAAAAAAATTAAGCTGCTCTTTAAAAACTGAAAACCAAAAAAAAAATTTTGTCAAACGAACCCTAAATATTGAAGGTTCTGATTATGAAGAAATAGCTAAGAGAAAAGGGCGGTGAAAAGATGATAAATGAGCATATGAAAGATATTTGCAAAGAGGATAAGAGGTAGGGCTGCGACTTTGGGTTGGGTCTTATGGTTTTAACTAACCCAACCCAAAAAAATTGAATTTTTACCCAACCCAAAAAAAATTTGAATTTTTACCCAACCCACCTAAATATAAAGTGGGTTAGAATGGGTTATTTGAGTTAGGCTTTTAAAACTCATTTGATAAAAAATCACACTTATGAACAACCACCACCGTCGGCCGGTAGCAGCCGCCGCTAGGCGTTGCTGACCACCACAGCCACTAGCCATCGCCGCCACAGCCGGCCGTCGCCCACCGCATGCCATCGTCGGCCACCACTGCTGCGGCAACCGCCTTCTGCCGCCGGCAGCCACCACCCCGGCGGCTGTCGCCCTCACCGGCCACCACCATTTCACTTTTTATTTAAATATAAAACATATTTATTCTAAATTGATTGACCCATTTGAAACCCAAAAAGCCCACTAACCACACCCAACTTAACCCAATTTATTCAATTTTTCTTGGGTTAAAGCTCGTTGGGCTTTTTAGGTATATCAGTTTTTTTTGGGTTGGGTAAAAAATAAAACCCAACCCATTCAAGTTACACCCCTGATCCAACACTATCAACTACTTAATATAATTTAGTCAGGTACCTCAATAGCCCCCCAAGATCACTTATATTAAACCTTCGCAAAAACGGGTCATAGACATTTGGGCTACCCATCACTTAGTTGATAGTCCGTTCTCCTTATATGTTAGTTGTTAATTCATCTACACCTTCAATGGCCACAGAAATATTCCTATAGACGAATCTTCCCAATTTTAATGTTGGTTCATCTAATCTCAACTCTGACATTTTCTTCAGAATGTCATTGGTGTGCCTTCCTTTCTATACAAGTTCTTCTCTGTAAGCATACTAACATGAAACTTGAACTGTTCTGTAACTTTCAATCAAGACTTTTGCATTTTTCAAGATCTATCGACTAAGAAGGTGATTGGACTAGGTAAAGAACAAGGTGGTCTCTATTGCTTTTCACTAGACTCTGCACCTATTTCCATGAACTTAGTCTATGACATTGACGACTAAGCCATCCATCGTTAGCTCATCTTATGTACTCTAGTGTTTCTGGTATTGTAAAGTCACAACAGTGCATATGTGACATTTGCCCACTTGAGAAACTCCATCAAGCTCCATTTCCACTAATGCACCCTTTCAAGTAATCCATTTTGATTTATGGGGCGTTATCATATGGCTTCCAATACTGTTGCTCATTCTTACAATTGCTGACGATTTCTCATGATCGATATACATGGTTACTTCTTATGCGTTTCAAGTCCGAGGCACAACATTAATAAAGTACTTTTTTCGATATGTCCAAATCTAGTACACTTGTCGTGTCCAAAATATTCAGATAATGGTCGGGTGTTCTTAATAAGGAGATACTCAATTTTTTTTTCATGAAAATGGGGTTGTTTATCAACACAATTGTGTTGTTGCCCCCTAATAAAATAATGTTCTCGAAGCACCATTATCTTTTAGAAGTTGCTCGTGCTCTTCGTTTTCAAGATGGTTTACTTTTATCCTTCTAGCATGAATGTGTTTTAGCCTCTGCATACTTGATAAATAAAAGCTTTCCACTGTTGCTTAATGGCTTTGTTACTCATGAAATTTTCTCAAGTCCAAATCCCAAGTACGAACATTTACAAGTTTTTGGATGTCTATACTACGATTCCGATGTCCATGTCCATCATGATATATTTGGACCTTGGGCTGGTGCCCATATCTTTGTTGGTTATCCCCATTGCCAATGCGGATATCTAAAAAGTCATACCTTTCTCTCAGTCGCGATGTTATCTTTCACGAGGAAACTTTTTCTTTTCAGAATTCTTCATCCTTTAACCTACCCAATGATGCCATATTGATCCACTTTCGGCCGTTGGTCATTTTGTCCCCATTAAATTTTCATTGCTCCTTTGAGTCCATAGAACACTTACAATCTGATTTGAATTCCACTAATTTGCAACATGAGGGAGAACAAAATTCTAGACCTCATTCTCATTATAAGAAACTCATGGACAATATTTACCCTATTGGTTCCCCACGTTCCTCCACTCATCAATGCAAAATACCAAGTCCTTGCATGATTATTTTGTCTCACAAACACGTCACAAAACATGTCACAACCAGTGCATTCGCCCTTGACGATAAAGACTTCCAAAGGTACCTCTTATCCTTATTTTAATCATCTCTCATATAATCATTGTCATCCTTTTACCGTGGTTTTCTCTTAGCTATCATTCCACACTTAGAACCTTCCATATTTAGTGTTGTGGTGAAACAATCACAATGTAGAGATGCCATGGCTGCCGAGATCGAAGCTCTTGGGCAAAATGATACTTGGACCATTAGTTATGTACTTCCTAATAAGACCGCAATTGGCTGCAGCGGTACCTCGACGACAAGGACTTCCAAAAGTACCTCTGATGAGATGTGAATTGAGAAGTTTCTGCACTAGGGGCATTAAAAATGTTCGGTCAGAAGGGTAACCATTAAGGTTATAACATGGGTGACAAAGAATACCACAATGAGAGCATTCAATCCCATTGAACTTGTAGCAGTTCTCCTTGGCATGACCAGAGATACCGCAATGAGGGCATTTAAGTTCGACTATACCATGCTCACTAATTACCAATTGATTAAGTGCGAGAGATAAGTCCATGTTGTGAAGCTGGAAGGGCTGCCCCATCAGAGGCAGGAAGAGATAATGAATGTATATTCCTCTTAGTTTCATCCGGAAGACTAAGAGCATAAGCACGCCCAACAGAGGGTAATGAATCCATGATCGGAATTTAACTATGTACAGAGGCATATGTATCATTTAGCCTAATCAGAAGTTGCATTAGTTGTTGTTTTGGTGGTAAGCTGCAAACTCCTTCATGGCACCACAAGAACATCTCATCCCAAAATCCTTTTGAGTTTGTTGAAATACAAAGCGACAGACCGGAAATTTGCTTGTGAGTTTCAATGTCATGTTGAAGATGAAAAATACATGGTCCGTTACTAGGGGAAAACGTTCATGCAAGTTTTCTTAAACAGAGGCGGCTGAGTTGGAATGTAGGACACTTGGAGCAAGAACTTGATGTAAAGCATTTATCAACCACAAGGCCAGAATTATGGCATTTGTATCTCACCATATTTGTATAAATAGTCTATAATATCAATGGGAAATGAATCCCCTTCCATTATTTTTACATGGTATGAGACCTTTTTTCTAGTTGTCCACCATTCTCTACTGTTCTTTTCTTTTTTTTTTTCCAGTTATCACCATCATTTCTAATAACCATACTTCTTGCGGTTCTTGTCACCCTTCGAGTGAAATAGAAAACCCATTCAATCTCAACCATTCTAATAATTCTGGAACCTAACTTTTTTCTCATCCCCTTACGTGATAATTTTCTCACTTGTCTCGTGCCACGATTATAGCTCTCTCTGCTAGAAACAAGTGGGGATTCATCAAAAGGTCAATTCCTAAACCTGCATATAGAGATTCTTACTTCCTCGCTTGGAAACTTGTCAATAAAGTAGAAGAAAAAATGAGATTGGGAGTTACATCAGCTACAAAAGGTTACAAATGAGTGGTCTTAGCACCTTGGGAATCACATTAGTTACAAAAGAAGTGATCTCAGCAGGTTAGTTGCGGCTTTGGCCATATTTTAAGTTCGATGTTAGTCCATTCATGAAAACCTTCCTTCTCAACCTAATTGAGCATATAATTCGAGTTTCTTAAAAATGAGAAAACCAGTCCTAATAGTGCTAAGGCTTTTCTTCTATTTTCTTGTGTCTTTCTCTATTCAAGCATGCTCAACCACACCAAAATTTCCAGTATCTCTCTCTGTGCAAGAGAGGTGATAAACACGATATTCCCTATCTCCTACTGGCCCCCCCTCTTCTCAATTTGTCTCCATCACCACTGTCGGTTTTTTGACGGTAGTGGTGTGGCAGCTTAGCTCCCTGTTTAGTTAGGTCTTTGTGGGGGATTTTGGTGGTGTAGGTGTGTTGGACGTCTCCGTCAAAGGTTGTTTGCTGGAACGTGTATCTTTGGAGCCAGGTGATTGGTTTGGGGTTTTGATGTGAGGTTTGTTGTCATGCTCCTTGGGTTGATTCACGTTTGGTGGTGGTAGGTTTAGGTGGAGGTGGTTTTTTGCCTTTCGGATTTTTTCAAGTGTCGCGCTGCCATGTGTTAGAGAAGGCAGGGAAGTCTAGGTCTAGGTTATCTCTTCTAGGGTTAATTTTCCCCCTCCTCCCCCCAGTTGATCCACATTCCCCTTGATCTAGAATGTAATTGTTGGGTGCGTTTGTCGGTGGAGTGGTATTTATGCGGTTTGGTTATGTTGATTTGGGTTAGATTTGGCTGATGGTGGTTCACGGTTGTTGCATACGATGATTACGCTGGTACGGGATCACGATGGCAACGAGGGCCGCTGATGCAGTTGGTTCCTTCTGATTGATGCCAGTTGTGCGCGATCCTGGTTACCGTTGGTAAGGGTTGGTTTTCCGATGAGTCTTGTTCGTCACTGGTATTTGTGAGGGGCTTCAATGAATTGACTTATGGGGCTCCCGTTTGGCTTTTGGGCTCGGCAGCAAGGTGTTTGGCCGGAAGAGGTGGATATTTGACACCGGAGTGGTTCACGAGGATCAAGGTCACGACGCAGAGACGGGGACACGCGTCTGGACTTGGGCTCATGGCTAGCAGTTAAGTTGGTGTCTTTTGATTGGTGGATTTGTTTCATTAGTATCCTGTTATTATTAGGCCATAGTTATCTAGTTTGATCTTGTTTCTACTTTTATCTTGTTTGCTAGTTATTTAGTTTTTTATCTTATCCTTTTAGCTGGTTCTATTTAGCTGCTTGTTTTCTTGTGCTTGCTCACTTGGATGGGGTTGTCATCCATTTAATTGTCTTTTCTTTTGGATACTTCATGTAAATTCGATCTGAAAATTATCCTGATATATATTCCTGAATTCTCTCCAAAAAAAAAAAACATGCTCAACCATTTCATGTAATTCAATCTTCTGAACATTCTAATTATGAATACATCCGGAGTTTTTGCAATAGCCATGTGTTCATTCCAAGCGTGTAAGAATAAAAATTGGCTCTAG